>WPIO01000040.1:3237500-3315000 GCA_009760855.2 Cristatella mucedo
GCCGCACTTTAAAAATCTCAAATTAACTTAAAATTGCCTGCCAATTAACGGCAGGAGAGCGATCTCGCCGCGAAACGGTTCAAAGGGGCCGCAAAGGTTCAAAGCTCGACGCAGCAGACAGCTCTGCCGCTCCGGCGGCTGCGGCGGCGCTCGAGGCTCGAGGCACCTGCTTCCTCTTCAGCGCGGCGGCGACTGGTTGGCCGGCCGGCCTACCGCGACCGGTTGGCCGGCCTCGCCGCCGCAGCCGCCGGCAGCGGCGGCTGCTCCCTTCGGGCGGACAATTAGCCTCGGCTGAACGGCGCGGCTCAAGAAGCGGCTGGCAGACGACAATGCCCAGCGCGATTAGAAGGACGTGCGATTAGAAGGACGTGCGAAGGACGGAAGTAAAACGTAGAGGACGAATGAGTTCCGCGAAGGCGGGACAGCCGAGAGTGGACACTTGGTGTTTTGTTCTTTGAAAAAGGGAGAGCGACCGACCGACCGACCGAGCGGGGGGGGGGGGGGAGGGCGGGGGGGGGGGGGGGCTGCTACTTCCCACCGAAGGGGGTGGGAGGTGACTACCGTTCGAGCGGGGGGGGGGGAGGGGGAGGCGGCTATCGCCCCAGCGGGGGGGGGGGGGGAGCGGGCGGCTCTGATATCGTCGCGAGATTTTTTGGTTTGAGCATCCTGCGCTGCGAAGGGTCTTCATCGCGGCGGTTTACGCGGCCGCGGCAGCAGCGTCCACATTGACACGGTCCGAGGCGCGAACGAAAGCCTCGGCACAGCGAGCGCACGTCGCGAACGCACGTCGCGAACGCGCGCTCGCTGTGTCACGCTCCGTTCGGCGCGAGCTCGCAGTTTTCAATTTCTTCTACTTATCGAATGCTGCGGATACGGCGCGGCGTCTTCATGGATGGCCAGGCGCTGGCCGGAATTAATTATAATAACAATAATAATAATTATTATTATCATTATAAGAGGATATTTGTCTGGCTCCCCCGAGGGAGAGTGAGACGTCATTCTGGGCACTGTACGTGTGCTAGAAAGGAAATGAGCCCACTAAGGGCAGCTCGTGTGGACGGAGCTCCGAGAAATTTCGAGAAACGGCGTGGTTTTTGCGTCTTCAGTCGGTAGTGAGTTGAGGCTTTGGAAGCGTAGTCTCACAGTTGCGTGGTCTCTAAAGAATTGGAGGTTGGTTCGAAGCGAAGCCAATAGGCTAGGGTCGGTAACAGGTCAAGGACTCGGGTAGCGAGAGCGGGTGGTACTATGCCCAGCAATATTAAGACTACTATTTCGGATATGTAAAGCGGAGTGGGAAATGGAAAAGACCTAAAAGCGAGTGAGAAGACATTGAAGAGTCGTGCAGGTCGGTGAGAAGTGGTGTGACGTGGCAGCTGCGACATTTCTTATAGATAAGTCGGGCTTCGTACCCGGGGGGGGGCGGGGTGTGTCTTATTGCAGACGCGTAAGATGAAGATCTGGGAGCAGGGAAATCTGGACCGGAAGTATAGACCTGACGTCGTGCACGATGCACGGGCCAGCTTGGCTGCGATATCCTGGTCTAAGCAGGCCGGAATGTTTTCAATGATACGTAGCTGAAACTATGCGGCGGCCTTGACTGCAGAGCAGCTGTGGTCGTCTGGCTGAAGTTCACTGTAAAACAGCCCGTTAGAGCCCTCCCACTGGAGCCCAGACTCCATTCAGAGGCTCTACAAGGTATACCGATGGCGCCAATTTGAAGGGTTAAGCTCTCCCCTTTCCCAGTGCCGCTAGGCTTTAATATTAAATTATCCCACTTTTTGACACCCACTGCCGTACTGAAATGTACGTAAATGTATAAATTGTATAAATAAAGTATAAATGCATTGCGAAGGAATGACTCAAAGTAAATATCACGTCAGTTACTGTGGCTAACGAACTAGCGAACCTAGCTTACCATTCGGGTAGATATACGTGCATGCACTGCCGAGGTCGCGGGCTCGAGCCCTGCGGCCAATGCTGGGCGTCTGCAAATGTCGCAGCTCGGTCACGTGCCACCGAGCGAGTGTGACACCACCACTAGCTCTGCCGATATAATAATAGTAATAATAATAATAATGCACTTGATAAAGCGCCCTAAGATAACTCAATCTCTTTCTAGGCGCTTTACATTTCCAGCAAAGGGAAACACAATTGAATGGTGAGTAATATCATGCTCGATAACTAACGTGAATAACATTGTTAGGGGTGACATGCACAGTGTCAGCACGCATAAGCACATCAAGGACGAATCACAGGGACCCACTAAATGCTGTCCTAAATAGGTGTTTTTAGATTCCTTTTAAATGTGGTCAGGTCAGGGGATGTTCTGACGCAGGTCGGGAGGGAGTTCCAGGCTTTGGGAGCATATGAACTAAATGCACGGTCTCCAAAGGATTTGAGGTTTGTACGAGGTATTGGTAGACTGTTGGATTCCGAAAAGCGGGTGGTACGATGCTTGGCCTGATGGGGGAGTAGATCTGAGAGATAGGCTGGAGCCAAAGAATGAAGTGACCTAAAAGTGAGCGACAAAACCTTGAAGTCAATTCGTTGCTTGACTGGGAGCCAGTGCAGGTCGGCGAGAAGTGGTGTAACGTGGCAACTGCGACGTTCACGACAGACAAGCCTAGCTGGGGAGTTTTGCACCAGCTGCAATCGCCTGATCGCACATGCCGGTAGGCCAGTAAGCACTGAGTTGCAGGAGTCGAGACGGAATGTCACGAATGCATGGACCAACTTGGACGTGGCATCCTTATCTAAACAAGCCCGAATTTTAGCAATGTTGTGACGTGGCTCAAACGAAGTGCAAGCGAAATTCTGGGATCTCCATTACAGCGGCAGCTGCCGCTCATCAGTGAGACGATAGCGAAGCAAGTCAGACGATCAGTGAGACGATAGCGGAGCAAGTCAGACGATCAGTGATCGATATGACGATGAGGCGAAGTGAGTCATTCCTTCCACATTCCCACTTTCCACCAGCGGTGAAAGCAACACGATACGACAATGAAGCAACCCACCCCTGCTCATCGAGTGAGTCCACGTGCAGCAGCAGTTGAGACCCGACCATAATTCTTATAAGTAGGAAAAGTTTAGCAACACGGCACGGCTGTGAATGCACGCCGGATGTTCAATACTTCCATCATTTTGGAAGCATTTGTGGAGACCTGTCTGTACTAACATGTGTAGCTGTGGCTTAGACGAAGGCTACGGTACGCAGCTGCCTCCATCCTCTAACCTACCGTCGACTACTTATTGATAGTAGCTGCGCTACAAGCCGGCACGCAGCTGTGGTCCATCAACACGCCGTTTATGATGTTATATGTCGATGAGAAGAAGCAGAGGCGGGACTAGCGAACCAGCAAAGGCAGGGCGAACGGGGGTGCGGCTTCGCGAGCTGCTGCGGCTGCTGTCCGAACATGCGCTGTTGAAGCGCCCTCGGTGTTTGCTTGTCGACGTTTGGGCAGCAGCGTCATTTTTCGCAGCCTCAACCATTCAATACAAAGACATAGCGGTCAAGATGTCAACGTTCTCCGTGATGATTGGACAGCGCGAGCACCTGCAGAGTGATCGCAGGTCAGTGAAAAAAAGAGAGCTCGCCACAGCACGGTAGCCGTGCTGTGGCGAGCTTGAATTCGAAGCCCGAGAGCCATCAGCCGCCACGCGATTCCGGTCGAACGCCTTTCCCGCACTTTCACCCTGAGGTGAGACTGGCTAAAAAGTCCACTCCACACAGCCTTTCCGAGAGATTTCACGGACGCCCGCGCAGAGCGTTTCGGCAAGGAACGCTTTTGCCTCGTCGAATCTAATCGGCGAGACCTTGGCGCCGAAGGGCCGCTATTTCGATGCGCGGACCGCCGCTCCATTTCCGCGCGGGACGGGCGGTTGGCGGGCGGGCGGCGGTGGCGTACTCGCTCGAGCGCCGCACACTCCCTCAGCTCTTCTCTTGTGTGCCGTCGCACGACCCAGTACGTCACAGCCAGCCTCTACGAGTGAAGTCCTGGCGAAAGACATCTGGATGCGAGACGGCCAGTCGTGCTGCCTCGTCCACCCCCCCCCCATTCCGCCTCGCCTTAGTCCTACCCTCGCCTCGTTCTACCCCTCCCCGCGGCCTGCAACCCCTGCCTAATCCTACCTCCGCCTTCTCCAATCCCCGCCGGCCCCAGCTTCGTCCAATCCCCGCCTTGTCCTCCCTCTCCCTCCCTCATCCGAATCCCGCCCTATAAATATATAATAGCTCAAAAATAAATATATAATAATATAATAGCTAATAAATATATAATCTCCCGCCCCTCGAATCGGGAAAGCGAGTTTAATCCTGCATTTGACCGGCTGAGGATTTGTTGTAATATCTACTAGAGCTCGTTGCCTGTGGACTCGCTTCGCTGAGTGGTAGTACAAGTACAATACCGTACATACATTTTACTCGTCTACTATACGTCACTCCCGGAAGTACTGGTCGCTCGCCGCCAACTTGCCGCGTGACGTCGGACGGACTTTATCGCTTTAATTAGTAGGTATTGCAACCGCAAGTGCGAGCATTTCCGGTCGATGCGAGCCATTTTCTTAAGGAGATCAAGCTAAAATTCGGTGGTGCGCCCACGCTTACTGACTGCGGTACCCTAACCTCTCGATTACGCTCAAGTAAATCGGCGGAAGTAGCCGTCAGGAAGTCGTCGGTAGCCGGCAGAAAGTCGCCTTTCCGCTGTCGGGCTATTCAGCAGCGGGCCCCCCCCGACCGGAACTGCGGAGCCAGCCGACGGTTTAGGAAGCCGCAAGCTACCCAGGCCCAGGCAAAAGCAGCTACGCTCGAGCGACATGCACCTCAGCGAGTGCACTTTTCCCGCTCGCCTTGCCTTCGTCGAACTTCGGTTACCCGCCAAAATTCGGTGACGCCGCCAAAATTGAATGCCAACTCCTCCCCCCCCCCGCCCGCCGCCGCCGCCCGCGCGTCGCATGCGGAACCGCTCGCTTGGGATCAGCCTGCGGCAGAGCTGAGGAAAAGTCTCGCCGGCGGACGTGCCTTTTTCTGATGCGCAGCGTGCAGATAGTAGAGGTCGCCGAGAACGCTCGCAGCCGGAAGCAGGAGAAAGCTCGCAGCCGGAAGCAGGAGCCAAATCCTCACCTCGGCTGATGTCGACGGACGCACTCGCATCGACCGACTGACTGGACGAAGTAGAGCCGAGCGGTGGCCTCGCGCGACGTCACTCGCGTCCAGAGCCCGGCGCGCGTGCCTGTGCGCATGCGCGCGGCTACGCGCTCGCGTAGCTTACTCGAGCCGCACTGAAATTGCTTTACGGCCGGTGACTAATGAATGCTTCGACGGCTCTGCGAGCTACGGCTGGGCGAGGCGTGACTTTTTTATGGCCAAGTGAGAGGCTGCCGTGAGGGTGGAGAAGGCAGGCAGGCAGCGGATTATTCAGTCATGGCGGCCGGCGGCTGGCGCGAAGCGGTTCGCGCTCATCGCCATTCTGCGCCGTTGCGGATAGCGGTACTGGAGAGACGCCTGTGCGCCTGAGCGCTCAGCAGCCCTTTTTGCCGCAATGCGGCAGGTAGGGGGAGACGACTTGCTCAGGGTAGGGGGGTCGCCCACGCTCGACGAGGACGCGCGGAGCGTCGACCCGAGGGTCGCGGGCGTGCCTCGATCGTCGCTACAGGCACGCGCGACGGTGCGCTTGTGCCCGGCGTCTTCTACCGGTGGCTTAGCGGACAGGCCGCGCTGCTCGCCCTGTCAGCTTGCATTTCAGTCTACCTTTGCACAGCGAAATCTACACTTTGCGCAGCGAAATGGTGAGCGCGAGGTTTTAAATTGATGAATTAAAAATTCGCAATTCGCAACTATAAATTCGCAGCCGCCGCGTGCTGTCCCGTGAGTTCTCGTCAGCTGCGAGGCTCTAAACCAGCGGTTCTCAACCTCTTGAGGGTCGCGACCCCTTCGGGGGTCGAACAACCCTTTCGCAGGGGTCGCCTAAGACCATATTATTGGCCGGGTTACGTTAATTGGCCGGGTTAATTTTATGGTTGGGGGTCGCCACAACATAAGGAGCTGTATTTAAGGGTCGCGGCATTTTGAGGAAGGTTGAGAACCGCTGCTCTAAACGGGCACTGGCCTGGTTGGAAAACCGGAAGCGGTCGCGAGATTTCTAGTGACCTACTACCGACGCGACTCTTCCTCATTGAGCGGTGTGTCTTAGAGGAGTTATCGGGGTCAACATCCGGTCCGGAGGAGCGGCGCGCGCATACTCCTTAAGTTCGGACCTGATAGCGATAGTAATAATAATAATAATAATAATAATAATAATAAGACATTTGCACACCGCCCTCATAAAACTAAGTCTCTTTTTAGGCATTTTACACATGCTGCTAGGGAAGCATGTCAATGCGATAAACCTAGCGATAAAAAATGCACGGCGCGTTAGCATGCAGAAAAGCACGAAGAGCACGAATGCGCACCTAGTAAATGCTGTGAGCATCTGTAGATTTTGTCGTCGAGTCTGGGTGTGTTGTGACGTCAGTCGGGAGTGAGTTTCAGGCTTTGCGAGTATACAAACTAAAGCAAGGTCTCCTAAAGTTTTTACTTCGATTCGAGCATGGCTAAACGACTTAAGTCAAGAGAGCGGCTGGTACACTGCGTGACATGATTCGCAAGTAGCTCAGATACGTAGGGGTGCTGTTGCTGTCTGCTTTTCCGTCGTCGAAGTGCTAGAGACTCGGCGTCGTCATGCTGAGAGCCGCACTTCCACAGGGAATGGTCTAGTCGCGTAGGTCCGCCAGTCAGGGGCAGTCTTTATCATTACTTCTATCCTGTTTTCTGTATCGCTGGGATTGAAAGCTGAGCTGGAGAGAGAGAGAGAGAGAAGAGAGAGAGAGAGACAGAGACAGAGAGAGAGAGAAAAGGGACTCGCTAGATGCGCCAGTGGCAAAGCCTTGAAATCGACTCGCTGCCATCGACGGGGAGGTCAAAGGCAGGTCAAAGGCGAGGTCAGAGGGAAGCGAATGTAGCGACTGCAGTCGTACGCGACGGACACGATTAGCTGCAGAGATGCCTAGAGGTTGAATACATCCTGCAGTCGAATGTATTTGTTTGGCATTCTGTAAAAGCCCGGCCACTATGAATGTAGTCTTAAATGAGCAGCGAGCGAAGAAAATAGTCCATCCGTTGTTTGGTCGAGTGCTGGAGGCGGTACGGGCGCGGTTTCTCATTTTAGCTAACCTACTCGTTCCTCACAGCCTGCGATTCGTCCTCGCGAATGGCCGGTTTCTTTGCGTTCGTGCGAGCTACAATAGTGTGCGTCACCACTAACTAATTGACTCGCTTTCTTTCTGAACTATTTACAGTGCCTACAGAGAGATTTAGCTCTCCTAGGCTTCTATAGAAATATTGTATTATAATTGTCTGAAGGAAAGAGTAATTGTCATTTTAGTGATAGAGCCCACAGTATTACCAGTAAGCCTTTATGAAAGCTGTCAGTCAGCCGTTAACAGGAAGTCACGAGCACGTTGCGAGCACTTATCTCGGGCTTTGCAGCTTTTTGTCAATGTAACTTAATGTCATCTTGTCATATTCAATGCCGTACTGTCAATGTAATTTTATTCGTCAATAAATCCAAAAAGGCTAAGAGGGTGTTATGTAAGCAGGAGAGTTTTCTGTAGCCAGCAGACTTCGTCTCACGCAGCAAAGAGAGAGTGAAAAGCACGAAGCTCAGTCACGATGGCGGCAGTCGAAGAAGTGACGTGGCACGAAAGTGGTGGTTCAGGGCGGTTGGAAAGGATGCGCCACAGCCAGCAGCAAAAGAGTATGCGTCGTTGCGTCAAGATCTCACCAATTTGGCCGCAATGCCGACGGCAGGCGGAACCAACGTTGCCTAGCAACTTGGAGTGGCGCCACTGAAAGCGAGAATTCCTTGGCGACTCGCTGCGATCCGTATTGGCTTGGTATCGCACGTTTACCAAGTTACGCTACTGATTCTGAAAGTAAATTTTTGTTGAATTCCGAAGCCTGAGGAGAACTCCAGAAAAGTCTGCTGGAAGTCGTCGCTACGTAGCTCAAATTTCGATCGAATACTGCGGTACTCAGTCGTTACAATGTCCACAACAGTTTTATGCGCTCGTTTTTTTGGCTCGCGAGTTCGCGTGCCAATTGGGTAGCAAGGACGCTAGCCACCTGCCACCACAATCCACTCGAACCCACCAAAAGTCAACCGGAAATCGGCAGCGAACTACTCCAACTTGCATTGCATATTACGCATATGGCGTTAGCGTGTAAGGGAGTGAACGAACGCAGTTTCTCGCCGCTGCTTCTCGCGAGTTCAATCGAGCGAAGTGCGACTCACGGGGCGCCCCCTATTGGGCCGCAAGCCTCACGCCTGCCCGCCGCATTCTGATTGCCTGAATCACTAAGTGCACTGCTACTAGTACTACTAATGTGGTAATTAATATAGAATAGTTGTAATGATGACTATTAATATTAGTTATATATTGTATATGTATATTTTTTATGTTATACTATACTATAGTAATAGTTAATAATACTGCCACTGAGCAGAAGATTTTGCATTCACGTCTCACCTCAGGTAGAGACATTTTATAAGATACTCACTTTTCACGACCGAGATTCGTCGTGAAATCGTGGATTCGAATCCTGATGCGGGCAATCCTGACGCTACTACTATATACTATATATATACACTATATACTGATCCTGACGCTACTACTATATACTATCTATCTATATATATATATATATATATATATATATATATATACTGATCCTGACGCTATTACTATATACTATATATATATATATATATATATATATATATATATATATATATATATATATATATATATATATATATATATATATATATATATACTGATCCTGACGCTACTACTATATACTATATATATATATATATATATACTATATACTGATCCTGACGCTATTAATATATACTATATACTGATCCTGACGCTACTATATATATATATATATATATATATATATATATATATATATATATATATATATATATATATATATATATATATATATATATATATATATATATAGTAGCGTCAGGATCAGTATATATATATATATATATATGATCCTGACGCTACTATATATATATATATATATATATATATATATATCTATATACTGATCCTGATGCTACTACTATATAGTATATATATATATATATATATATATATATATATATATATATATATATATAGAGAGAGAGAGAGAGAGAGTTAGGAGAGCAGTTGAGGTAGTGAGTAGCATAGAAGTAGCAGTTCAGGACCGCTGAAAAAGATGTGCCATAGTCGGCAGTTGGAGAGTAGATGTCGTTGCGCAAGAATTGTGGAAGCGAGTTCCACAGTCTAGGACCTGCAGAGCTAAAGCTTCTGTCGCCAACTGTCTTTAAGCGGAGGAATGGAACAGCTAATTTATTGTCCACACAGGACCTGAGGGCGCGAACAGGCTGAAACTGATGCAGCAGTTCAGCTAGGTATGAAGGAGCCAAGCCGTGGCGGGCCTTGTGGGTCAGCTTAAGAACTTTGCTCTGTATCCTTTGCTCAACCGGCAACCATCCTAGCTCTTTCAGCAAAGGAGACACGTGCTCAAACCGCTGGGACTTGAAGACCAGCCTTGCAGCCATGTTCATAGCCCGCTGTAGTGGCATAATAGCTTTCTTTGGCAGCCCAGCCAAAAGGGATTTACAATAATCAAGCCGACACAGAACTATAGAGCTAGTTCAATCTTTTGAAAGCCACCGTGGAAGACAGCTCCTAATCTTAGATAGGGATCGGACATGATGACTAGCTGTAGAAGCAGTCTTCTGAATGAAGCTTTTAAAATTGAGGCAGCTGTCGAAAACGACACCTAGATTTCGAGCAAGTAGTGATGGTCGCACAAAAGCATCGCCTATTAGAGGAGTAAAGCCTTCTAATCCAGCCTCGCATTTAGAGTGTCCTATGAGCAGCAGCTCGGTTTTATCGTCGTTTAGTTTCAAGAAATCTTCCGATATCCAGAATCGAATGTCGGCAAGGCAAGCATTCAGTTTCTCAGTTGCTGCAGCAGATTCCAACGGTTTGAATGACAATTAATGCTGAGGATCGTCAGCATAAAAGTGATATCCTATTCCATTGGCCTTAATCACTTTTCCCAGAGGTTGAGTTTAAATAGAGAACAGCAAGGGACAGAGGACGGACCCTTGAGGGACTACACTGGTGACCCGTCTTGTTGGCGAGACCCGACCCCCCCCCCTGCACGACACGGATTGAACACGATCAGACGAGTACGATTAAAACCCGCCAGTGCCTCGTCTGCCAGACCGATCGTTGTTCTCAATCGTTCAAGTAGAACATCGTGATCAATGGTGTCGAAGGTAGCTGACAGAGACAGATAGCTGATAGATCTAGCAGAGCTAGGGCCGTGACATTCCCCTCATCCATCGTTGCCGCATAGAATTTTATTGTTAACACGGAGGAGAGCATTTTCAGTGGAGTGCTGCCTCTTGAACCCTGATTAAAATGTATCTGACATTTCAATTTCATTATTTTCAATTTGTGAAGCCGGCTGCTTAGCGACAATTTTTTCAAGAATCTTTTGCAAAGAATTACGCGTCCATTACACGTCAGTCCCGGTAGTATTGGTCGCCATCTTGCCGTGTGACGAAGGGACGGATGGACAGACTTTCTCGCTTTAACTAGTAGAGACACAGATGAGGCTGCCAAATCAGCTAATATTTTTTTTTACTAGTAATTCGAATAGGTCTTTATTTTTGCAACGTACCAGCCTGCTCTAGATGCAGAGCCCGGTTACCCAAGCGAATCCGAGCGAGGGGGCGCACCGCCCCAAATGGTTCTTCAGGACCTCTCTAAATTAAAAGAAAACTCCCTCATTTCTAGATAGCCCGAAGCTCTGCACCGAAGCGGTGCGGGCCGCCCACCGGAAACCCTCGCAAGCCGCGTTCAAACCGGAATTTGTGACCTCATTCTGAGAACCGCTAACGTCGCTCGGCCTGGAACCCAAGTCGCTCGGCCCGGCAGCCTGCTTTTCGCGTGCGTTAAACGAGCCGACCTATATAAAAAAGCCTCTGAAAGCTTTATCGCAGTGTCTTACAAAAAAAGGTCTTGACGCCTTCCGGAAGCTGACGAACGCAGCTTGGACGCGCGAGCCGCCCCGCGGGCGCGAGCCGGTCCGAGCGAAGCTTTTCAGTAGCCCTCCCAAAAGTGTCGCGCCGAAGGCGAGCAGCAGCAGCCGCGCTTCGTCCGAGAGAGCCCGGTAGCCACCGCCTAGGAGCTAGCCCGCCTTCCACGGGCTGCGCGCTGGCTGCGTGCTCGGCGGCGCGCATCGCTTCTGGGTAGCCTCTTTCGCGGTTTGGGGGGGGGAATAAAGCCCATCCCCCCCCCCGTTGACAGACCTGATCGTTCGAGACGTTCGTTCGAGCCGCTCCTGGCTGCTACCGCCGCGACGCTCTTCGAGAGGTGTTATCTCGCGCTCCTTCCGGTCGGCATTCGCCCATTGCTGTTCGAGAGCGGCGGCGGCGGCGGATCCGGAAAATGACGTTGCTAGCAAAATGGCGTCGGCTGCGGCGTCTCGGTCGTCGTCTGCTCGCCTGTGGGGCCGCTCGGAGAAAACCGCGGAGCGAGCGCGCGAACTCGCGAAGGACCCGGAGGCACGTCGCGACAGCTCTTCGCCCGAACCGCAGCACCCGCACGCACGTCTGAGGCCGCGCGCTACATGGATGGGCCACATGGGCTTTCTCAGAAAGCGAGCGCTCTCAGATTTAGCTCAGCGACCGCGGCGAGCCGCTAGCCGCCGACCCGGTCGGCGATCTCGCAGCGCTACGAGCGGACCGAGTGCGCGTCGTCCGGAAAGGAATCTAAATATAATCGCGCGGCGGCGGCGGCGGCGGCGCTTTACCGCGAAGCCCGCGGGCGGCGGGCGAGACTCTAGAGGCGCGAGACTCGCTGGCCTTTCGCGGAGAGATATCGAGTAATTTACGAACGAGGTTCATCGATGGAATCAGACGGTGTCGGCATCCGCAGTGCAGGTTAACGGAGAGCGAATTTTATTCGGTAAGAATTCGCCAAAAATCGTGTCAGAGTAACGCAAGAGCCGTCAGCTGGCTGGCCGCTCCGAGCATGGGCTTGCCGTCTTGCACTGCGTAACCTCCGACCTCGTTCGTAACCTGCGACTGGACGTCGACCGCTGACAGGCGGCGCAGGCTTCCGCTACCCTTTCAAGTCCGGTCGGCTATGAATAGCTCGCATCGCGCAGGCGCTCGAAATGCCGGAGGCTGCGCTAACATTGTTCGGGGGGGTAGGTAGGGCATTCCTGCGCGAGCCAAAGTTAGCGTCATCCGCTAACGGAGCGTCGCCGAAGCTACGGACCAGTCGCCGCTCGGAATTCAGGCGCCCGAGCGACGCGCGCACAGGGACGCTCCTGCCAAGCGGTCAAGGCCGACGCGGACGCAATCGACACGAACGCAGCCGCGCGTCCATTTCACTCCGCCAGACGAGCCGACCGACGCCTGATCTCGCGGAGCGATGAAGTAAAGCCCTGGGCTCTGCGAAAGAGCCGCACAGCCCACGTTTCGAAAGTACAAGCTGCGAGTAAAAGCGGCGGGAGAGAGATAGAGAGAGAGAGAGGGAGAGAGGGGAGGGAAAGCTCCGAGTTTTGAAGTGGGGGAAGCTTGGAGGAAAAGTTGTCGGCTGCTGCCCTCGCTGGCGCGCGCGCTCGAGCTACTTCGGCGCGGCGCGAAGGACGGCGGCGACGTTAGCAGCAGTGACGAAACCGTTTCCCTTCGATGACCGCGACGATGACAGCACAGATCTCTCGTCCCCCCGGCGACGATCCTGCTTCTCGATCGGCGGACGTTCGCTCTGGAGACGGCGGTGCCGGCGGCCGCCGCGCCACGCTCGCCCGTCCGCACGCCGGCCCCGCCCGCGCTCGCTGCCCGGACGCGAGCCCGACGGACCGCCGCTGCCGATTTGCGACGGCGCATGCGCTTCCGAGTGTTCCGGCCATCTCGTCGCCGCACCGAGATGGCCGTGAAGCGTCGGCGGAGAGCTGAGAGGAGTCTCGCGGTCGAGCGCGAGAGCGAACGGAAGTTCCGGAAAGCGATGGACCGAAGAAGCGGGACCGCAGCGCTGTGACGCAGAGCTGCACCGCACCGCTGAACCGCAGCGCTGCGAGGCGGCGGCGGCGGCGGCGGCGGAGGAGGTCCGAACGACCCGCACGCGCAGCGCCGCATGGTGACCGCAGGCTCTATCGCGCCGCGGCAGCGGCGGAAACTGCAGCCGGCCTGCCTGCCGGCCGGCCGCCGAATGCGGCAGCTGCGATAAATATTTACTTTCGGCTCGCCGCTCGGTCTAACCTCAGCAGCCGCCGACAGCCAGAGGCGGCGGCGGCCGGGCGAGCGCGGTCAGGTCGTCATCGCGTTGGACAGCGAGCGACAGACAGACAGACAGATCGGAGGCGCAGCGATTCCAGACAAACGAGCGCGTCGCCGCAAGATTGAATTGAAATTGCCGCCGCCGGCGCTCGACAGACCGATCGTCAGAGCGATAAGCGGCATGCAGCCGCTCACAGCGCTCGCTCGCGGCCGCCGCATCCCGCTCGCGAGAGGGCGCCGTGCGCGCTCTCGCGAGCATGGGCGCGCGCGGCTTAGACGACGCTTCGCGCCAGCTCTTACCGCCGGCGACAGAAGTTTTAAGCGCTCGCGACTGACGTATCCTGCCCCAAAGTACTTCCGCCAAGTAGTTCCGCGACCCTACGGCGCCGCCGCCGCCGCCGACGACGACGATGACCTTGGGTAGCTAAACGTTGAGGCCACTTTGCGGCCAAGCCAAGCGATTGCCCGCCCTCCCGCCCTCCTAAGTTCCGGCGGCTCGCCGGTCGAGCTTTCCCAGGCTGTGGCAGTTAGAGCACCTGTCCGTCGGCCTCCGATCGCGCCTAGTCGCGCCGAGCCGCACTAATGGCCCCGAGGCTCGTTAGGGAGCATTCCTGCCAGAGAGCAGTTGCGGCTGCCATCGCGCGGGGCGGCGCGATTAGCGCGGCCCACCCCGCGAGCCGTGCCCGTCGCGGCTGGCGTCAGTCAAA
Source organism: Cristatella mucedo (assembly GCA_009760855.2). Classification (NCBI taxonomy): domain Eukaryota; kingdom Metazoa; phylum Bryozoa; class Phylactolaemata; family Cristatellidae; genus Cristatella; species Cristatella mucedo. The sequence goes on from WPIO01000040.1 coordinate 3,251,611, forward strand.
AGCCGCAAGGCGCCAGCGGCTGCCGCGTAATTCAAGCTGGCCGGCTCAGCGCGTAAGGGAGACAATTGCATTCTCACACTCAGAGATCGGGACAGCAGCGTTCTCGGCGGTTCGACAGCCGGCGCGCCGCCGAGCTTGCGGGCGCATTTTCCGGTTTCTTGCTGAGTCTCCTTTCGACCGCGTTCGTTCGCCGTCGCGTGTTCGTCCGGCCGCAGCTCGCAGTTCTCGACGACGCGTGACGTGACGTGACGTGACGTGACGCCGCCGCCGTTGCCGCTCTCGACTGCGCTCTCGACTCCGAGTCGATGGCGAAGATCGGGGAGCAGTTTCTGAAAACAATTCTGAAAAAGTTTCTGAAAAAGCGCGAGGGCTGAAGGTCGAGGACGAACGCCCCTCCTCCTCCCTACTCCCGCACGGCGGCGGCGGCGGCGTCGCGCAGGAAATGCCGGGCAGAGGCTTCGTCCGACGTAGTAAATAAAAATAAATAAATCCTAGCTGCTTAAACAGTCTCCTTTTGTATAGCGACAGAAGAGCCGTGACGGCTATCACCACCTCTTGCAGTGGCGATACAGGATCTCCCACCGCAGGACTCGAACCCACGACCTCGACCGAGGTCACGAAAGCAGCCGCCTTACCTAGTGTGCCATCGCGGCTCACCTAACGTAGTGCGTGCGTAGCGTTGAAATCGAGCCGTTTAAGATGCTCTTGGCTCTCGTCACCTCGCCAAAGGATGCCACTGCATTTGCAGATGGCTTGTGTACTCACTCACTGAGACTCCTCAGGCGGGCCTTTCCTCGGAAGCGTGCGGCGGCGTGTGCACCGCGGCGCCGCACTTAGCCGCGAGCTACCGTCGGTCGCAAATGTTAAGTAGTCCATTTGCTACCGGGGCCGAATGTTTAGCCAAATTTTCCGATCCGGAGCACCTGCTCGGCAGACCGCTGGAGATGGGAATGAAAAAAAACGCGGCGCCCGGTGCCTCGTTAGACGCTCGTCCGTCGATCGCTGCGCGTCGAGTAACTTGCGGTGGCACGACGCGACGCCTTAGCCTAGCGGGTAGGTGCTCACGCAGCTCGTTAGTTCAAATCCAGAAGCGGACCGCGAATCCTGCATTGCCCACAGCGAGCGGAGCGACTCGTTCTGCCGCTATGTAAACGAAGCCGGTTTAGTCAGCTGACTAGTCAGCTGATCTACACTTTCCCTATTTTGCTCCGAAGAAGCGCCGCTCAATTAAAAAATAACGACGCAGCGCCACTAGCGATAACGCAAGCGGTTATTCGGCGTGACCTCGACGTGACTGCGTCCAAAAATCGCGGAGTACACATTTGCTGAGGTAAGCGCAGGGAAAATTATTGACGCTTAACGAATTTCCCTCTTGCACCAAAGTATTCGCAGTGCAAGCGGGCGCGCGGTAGCACAAATTTCAAAATATTGGAAGTCGTCTAAATTTCTTTTGAGAGACATATCAGGAATGATACGTTTTAACTAATGGGATGGTGCACCCGACGGTACGTAGCTGATGCCGCTGTGTACCTGGCCGAAGTAGCGAGCCGATTACGGATCGTAGTCGCTGACGTTGTCACCGACGGTGTCGCTTAGTCAGATCTGCGGCGCGGTCCTACGTATTCAGTTTTTAACTCGGCGCTGCCACATCGTCAAACAACGGCGACTTTGAAACCCTGGACCCCAGTCTGCACTTCAGAATCCACCAATCGCTGCCGCTTCCGGCTTCGAATCTCGATGGCGAACTATCTCCGGCGATCTATGGCGCGTAACTCAGTGTAAATGCGGAATGTAGATACATGGGATATAGATGTGGACATTAGAAATATGGAATGTAGGTAAAATAGCAGACATTGAGGTCTAGTAATAAAGATAATAATAAATAATACGTTTGATATAGCGCTCTCAGAGAACTCAATCTCTTTCTAGGCGCTTTACAATTGCTGCAAAGGAAGCATGATCGAATGGTTAGCGGTAGCGTGTTCAGTAAACATCAAGAATAACATGGTTAGGGGTGAAATGCACATGGTATGCATGCAGGTGTGATTAGTGGCAGCATACAATAGTGTCAGCACGCATAAGCATATACAGGATGAATCGTGTGAACCCACTAAATTCTGCGATCTAGAAATATGAAGGCGTAGGAGTAGACGCAAAGATAAAAGACGTAGAGATCTATGAATAGAAATGAATGTATACAGATCTAGAGATAAAAAAGATGGAGACGAAGACGGAAATGCTGAATGGCCAGGACTACGGAGACGGAGATGGCGAAATGTCTTATGCTGATATAGAGATTAATACGTAGACAAATTGAATGAGACAGGGTCTGAGGCGGACAGACAGGGTCTGAGGCAGCGGCAAGCGCAGGCAAACTGACAGAGAGGAGAGAGACAGACAGACATACAGACAAGACAAACAGACAGACAGAGGGAAACCACCTAGGGGCACCACGGGAGAGCCGCGGTTATTCGGCTAGCTACAGCAAGGTGGCTGCCGAAAGTCTCTGTCAGACGCATCGCCTGGTCCGAGACGCACTTGCACGGCGGGTCGCACAACCGAGGCGCCTGCCGGCCGTCGCCGAGATGATCGCTCATCTTATCTTTCCCCAGCCATCTTCGGAAAATTGTCGTCGCTAAATTGGAAAATTCGGAAAAATTAAATATAAACATAAAGGGGAAAACTGTTGTCGCTATGCGTCTTCGCTCGCGCGGATGTTTGCCGGTTCAAGCGACAGACGATTTCAGCTGTATGGCCTTGAGGTCCCGACCGTAACGATGATGGTGCCGCTGAGCGCTCGCTCGCTCGCTCGCCCTCCAGCAGTCCGCTGCCCGTTGTCCGCTGGGATTCCCGTCTGACGTTCGCCTGACACTCAGTCGCGAAGCCACTGCCTCTCTCGCCAGTAGAGCGAATATCCGGAGGAGAACTGCTATTGTTGCTAGTGCGGGTCCTGGCAAGTTCCTCCGTTAATCGGTGCAATTCACCTGTATAGCGCCCTAAGAAAGCTTAATCTAAATTCAGGCGCTTCACATATGCCACGGGGCACGTAGCCCACGACCTTGGCCAGACCTTGGTCGGGGTGAGCCCCTGAACCACAAGGCCGAGCTAGCTCGGCAGACGATGACCGAAGATCAGAGACGAGATCTCACGAGACAAACCAGGGTAAGTAGAAAAGCAGCCAGCGACAAAGTCAGCTGCCGAAGCAATGCAGCGTAGTGTAGCCATGCGAATCCGGAGCCGAGCCAGCCCCGATCTACTTTGACCTTTGACTTTGAGCCGGATCCGGAGCCAATCTGGAGCCCTTTGCAGCAAATGTAAAGCGCCTAGAGAAAGAGATTGAGTTCTCTGAGGGTGCTTATCAATCAAGTGTATTATTATCATTATTATAGCCGGAGCCAGCCATGACCCGTGGTCGGAGCCTGCCTTTGACTCGTGCTTCGGTCGTGAAGTCCAAGCACCTTATCTTTGGGGTTAGACAGTGGCGGCGAAAGCGATTCAGTACAGTGTCTATACAATTGGTTGCTATGATAAATTACTGCTTGCTGTTTATTGTATTGCTATGATTGGTTGCTATATGCATTGCTACGATCACCATTAGCCAGTCGCAGTTGGTGGACTTTTAGTGGAGCGCTGGCCTCTAATCCACGAGAAGAATATTTTTCAGCATTTGCTCGAGAACAAATCGAACAAACCTCGAGAACAAATCGTGAAAGTCACTTTTGCTCGCGAGGCACGACTGAGAGGTAAAATTTAAAGCTAGTGAAGGTTCTTTAGATATGAAAACATTTAAATACTAGGAAATTATTGAATACAGCAAGATTTTTATTATTAATTATTTTATTTTTATTATTAATAATTTAAGTAATTTATTTTAATATTAAGATGTACATATTAAAACTAGTCAAGTCCCTTTAAAAATCCACGGATAATCTAACTGGAGTCACTGTGCAGAAAGTTTGGATGTAGAATCGTGCAGCGACGCTTACTAACTAACTTTAAGATCCCTCGCTGCTGTTTCTGCATTTGATGAAACTTGAGAACGTTTACGTCGAGATTTAAAACGCGCGCTCATTGTCTTATTCCATTGTTCATCTTTCGAGTTTTTGTCTGTTATAATTGTGCATATGTTCGGCACGCTCGTCTCTGTACAGATCAAAATGCAGTCCTACCTACAGAAGCGTCACAGCTGTCGTTCGAAAACGAATGTTTCAACTTCAGAATTTTCCTTGCACAGCTACAAATAAGAGAGAGAGAGAGAGAGAGAGAGAGAGGGAGAGAGAGAGAGAGAGAGAGTAAGAGTGAGAGAGAGAGGGAGAGAGAAGAAGAGAGAGAGAGAGTAAGAGTAAGAGAGAGGGAGAGAGAGGAAGAGAGAGAGAGAGAGAGAGAGAGAGAGAGAGAGAGAGAGAGAGAGAACGTGTTAAACACTTACCTTTATTAAATGCTTACCTTGTTAAACTTAAATTTCAATGCATTTTTTGCGCGCATTTAATTTAATCTATTTTAAAGGCAATCCTCAAATTCTACCGTGATTTTTTTTATCAAAATTCACTCGATTCAAATTGCGCGTGATTCTTGGCATTTTTTCGTTTGAATATTCAGATCTGTGATTCATTCCATGATCAAGATCATTCGATTCAAATTTAGCATTTTCATTCGCAGAGGCAAATCCTCCGCGCGATCGGCGCCGGCGATCGAGCGGATCCGGTGCGATTTCCGTTCGCGGGACGTTTTCTCATTTTCTCACGGCGAACGTTCTAAACTGTTGAGTTAAAAAAAATCCGCATCTTCGCAATGTTCGTGATCGAATAGAGTTTGCTTGCAGCACTGCGTACAATGTTTCGACGAATGAAGGCTCGGTTCTCGGCATGAAAGATGGTTTCGTCATCACGTGACCCAGTGGCCTCTTCTCTCATACGGAAGCATACGAAGTTTTAGCCTGTCGAGCATGACGGGAAAATTTTGACTCGCGCATTCGTCGCGCCTCCGCCTCTTCCACAGGCTAGTCTAGATCGCTGTTGTTCGCGAGAACGTCACTTTCTGCCAGCTTCTGCAGCAGCACGCCGCCGTTCAGCTGCTGCTTCTCTGATGTACCTCCGGCGTATATAATATTTCACACACATATATATATATATATATATATATATCATTTATCCGGCGTGCATATCCTCCATTGCTGCTGGGGCGAGAGAGCGCCTTTTCCTCTCGCCGTCTGCTGGATCGTGATTGGCATTCATTCAACACATTTACTGGCTTCGAATCCAAGTCTAACGCTAATTTGCAGCTATTTAAAGAACTGCTTAACGCTAAGTGCAGAAGCGCGAATTTAACGCTCGTAAATTTAAATTCAAAGCCCGTAAGCAGCGTAGATTTTAACACAAATCGGGCAGCTTTCCGATACGCCAGCTCAGCCTCGCCAAGGCGGAGGCGCCGGAAGCAGAAAGTCGTCACTTCTGGTGCTGAGTGCTGAGAGCGCGAGCTGCTGGAATGCCGCGGCCGCCCTTCTGAAAATATTTTCATGTTCAAGCCCGTTTAAAGGGTTTTTCATTCTGATATTTCAATTTTGACATCAGCTATGAGAGGGCATGTTGCAGCTACATAACAAATGTAGAAAATTATCTCCCCCTTTCCCAATTCGCTTTTCCGACGCACGTGAATACCGTACGCTCGTTACACGACAATTCAGCACGTAGCTTTCCGGGTAAATGTGACGTAATAGTACGGACAAACAAACAAACTAACCAATATATTTGACACATAAGAGAGGATAAAACATGTATACTCTCCATTTTTCATCGGCGCCCTCGGCAGCTGGTTTCCAGGGAGTGAGGACAGGGACCTCGCGGACCTCGGCATTCCGCGAAGCGAAGCAAAGCGGCGCCCTGCGACGACTCTTCGTGTCCGACGCTCCAATCTCGGCGGCGTCCGTCCGAGACCGTACGGACGCCGAGATGTTCCGAAGCCGCGAGTCGCGGGTAGCAACCGCGGCTCCGGCCGGTCAGGGTACCTCTGATTAATTGTAAATTCTCCAGTTCTTAGTAAATCTTAGACATTAAAAATATCATAGTATTTTTGTTTTACATTTAATTACACTAGGATAGCCAATCAGTGAACAGCACGCTCTGATTGGCTTAGTTTCACCCCACCCATTTTTTTTGGTAAACAGTTCTTGCCCACATACGAGTAGTCGAGCTGCTGCACCTAGCGTTGAAACTCGAATACATAGGCCTACAGTCCATATGTACAGTAATTTTAATTTTAATTGTGATACAAGGGTTTATAATTGAATCAGAAAACTTAGCGCTGTATCATTTTCATTGTCTCGATCAACTTTTTAATGAATATATATGTTTCACTCTCTTGATCAACTTTTTATTGAATATATATGTTCACTGTCTCGACCAAATTTTTATTGAATACATTTAAAAAACCGCGATAGATTGAAGCCGCGAAAGTCAAAGCGCGGTGTGGTGAGGGATGACTGTAAATAACCTTGCTTATATGGTAGAGTAGTTGCATCCTGAAAATAGATCCACGCCCGTGCACAGGATTGTAGTGAAAGGGCAGCCGGGGATATATATATATATATATATAGCCTCCTATATATATATATATTTATATATATATATATATATATCGGAGGCTATACATATATATATATATATATATATATCCTCCTTAAATCTGTCTGGGGCCGTGCCGCCATGTCAATGTCAATGTGCAGCCTCCATGAAAGATTTTACAAAGTCCTCGCTCTGCTCCTACTCTTATATATATATATATATATATATATATATATATATATCCATGTATATATATATATATATATATATATTCATACATTCAAAAACTTCCTAATTACGTGAATGCATTGCTCACAATTAGTGACCAAGGTCGTGGACTCGAGCCCTGTGGCATATTAAAAGCGCTTTGATAGATAATAAGTTATCGTAGGGCGCTATGCTTCTTTTTCTTACGAACCGTGCTGTCCTCAAAGTATAACGGGTTAAAAGGTTAAAGGTGCGAGAAATCCAATCTCTAGGGACCGCTCATCTTCCTGTACTGTGACCAGGTCAGCGAAAGTCACTGGACTCCCTAAAAGCTTCTACTGCCCGCTTGTTTTCGAACTATGCTAAAATTATGCTTCGCGGCCTGGTGACTAATCGTTGTTAAGGTTACGTTCCCTCTGGCAGGTGCAGCGGGCAGAAGCAGTGGATGCTTAATGATAATAATTAATAATAATATTCACAACTATACCAATATTTTATTGGTAATAAATATTGATTATATTAAACGCATGCTTAATAATACTAATAATTCAGACATAATCAAGGTCTTGGTTACCTTACTTGCCTGAAAAAATGATCGGTTTTCTGTGTGGTTTTCTGGAAACAATAAACAACCGGCAAGCATTAGCCGATGTGCTCGAAGCTCTCTCTCTCTCGAGTCGGGCAATGGCGTCGCGAAGCAGTAGAATCAGTCCCATCAAAAACCAGCGAAAGCAATCTGCAGACTCAACGCTCACTTTAAGCCTAAATAATAGGCAAGACATCCGTTCACTTCAGGTAAGATGTCTGTTCAATGAAGTGATAATAAAATGCAGGGAAAAATTATAGCTGAATGCATTTTTAGGTCGTTAGCCCAATGAACTCGTATGTGTCTTTTTAAGAGATTGCTGCGGATAGACTGCGCGCGTACTAGGTACAATCTGTAGCAATACCGCAGAGAAACCTTGACCGACGTTGCCAGGGTAGGAATAATATAATTCATTTGTATAGCGTCCTAAGAGAACGTAATCTCTGTCCAGCCGCTTCGCCAATGCCGTAGGGCTCGCGCTCACGACTTCAGACGTCAAATGCATTCACCTTGATCTTTGTTATTAAATGTGAGTAGTTTAACCCCTTGGCCAAACCAGGGCAACTATGAAGATGGGGTCTCGACGCTTCGCTCCGTCGGCTTGGGTAAACTCTCTGCCGAAGTATGGTAAGGTCCTACACCGTACTGCTGCGTTAAATGTACCCGGCTAATCAGGGCGTTGCTCCTGAATTAATAGGCCACGGAGCCCCTCAATTCAATTCAGCTAGCTGAATCTTGCTTGAGGCGGTCAGTCGTATCTGTAAGTATGCCGAAGGGGCTTGTCAGGTGCCGTTTACCACGTGACGAGCCCCCCCCCCCGGTCAGATCTTTCCAACGGGGGGAGGTGGTGAGCCGCGATGGGACATTAGGTGAGGCAGTTGCTTTTCATGACCTCAGTCCCGAGGTCGTGGGTTCGAACCCTGCGGTGAGCGATCCTTTATTGCAGCTGCAAGTTGGCTTGGCAGTAGTTACTGCAAGTAAAACCGACGTTCACAAGAAATCTAAGTAAGAATAGCTTTGCGGTTGGACCTGATTAGTGAATAAATGATTAAGCTCAAGACGAATTCCGGGGTTGCTAATCGTTAAATTAGTCATTAGGTCACTTGATTTCTCGCTATGGGTCATGCGTCTTTCTTTTAATTCCACGAGTGCTCGGATGTAATATTAATATTAATAATATAATAACAGTACAATAATAAATATGATATAGCACAGTGTAGTATAATATAGTGCAAGATGATAATATAAATTGATATTAATAATCAAAATTGGCAGCGACGGCGCCCGCTCAGTTGTTCATTCTTAGAAGGGGATCGGGGCAAGTAAGTATCGCTGATATGTACTGCCTCAATCCGTGTCAACATATTGAAGCATGTGCGTGCATGTTGCCGAAGCGGTTAGATCAGCGGACTCTCAACCTTCCTAACGCCGCTACCCTTTAATACAGTTCCTCGTGTTGTGACAACCGCCAACCTTAAAATTATTGTGTGCGAAATGTGGACATGCGCGCTTTCCGACGGTCTCAGGCGAGAGAATGCGAAAGAGTCGTTCAACCCCAAAATGAGTCGCGTCCCACAGGTTGAGAACCAATTAGGGTTAGATTATGCAGCCTGCCTACTTTCAGCTACATAACGCTGCTAACAGTTGGGCTTGTTTAGACAGGGATACTACACCTAAATAAGTCCATGCATTTGTGACGTCCCACATAGACTGCTGTACCTCACTGCTTGCTGTTTTACAGTCCTGTACAATCAGGCGCTTGCAGTTGGTGAAAAACTCTGCAGCTAGGCTTGTCTCCCGAGAGCGGCACAGTTGCCCCCACCACACCACTTCTCGCCGACTTGCATTGGCTGTCAAGCAAGCAGTGCGTCAACTTCAGGGTTCTGTCACTTGCTTTTAGGTCCCTTCATTCTTGGGCTCCAGCCTATCCATCAGATCTACTCCCCCACCGGGCTCACCATCGCACCACCCGCTTTTCGGAATATAATCGTTAACTACACATCGTATGAACCACAAATCCTTCCGAGACCGCGCCTTTAGTTCGTATGCTCCCAAAGCCCTTAACTCATTCCCGACTTGCGTCGCGACATCTCCTGACTTAACGACATTTAAAATAAGCTAAAATGCATCTATTTGTCACAGCATTTAGTGGGTCCACGTAATTCGTCCTTCGTGTGCTTATGCGTGCTGACACTGTGCATGCTGCCACTGACCATATTTGCATGCTGACCCTGTGCATGTCACCTCTAATCGTGCGCGTGACTAATACTGGCGCCTCGAAGCTTGCTCAAGGCTACAGCGAGTCGCACTGCTGCCTCGAGACTTGCAGCCAACAGCAGCAGAGCACGGCAACAATAAAGAAACAGTACAAAACCCTTATATATATATATATATATATATATATATATATATATATATATATATATATATATATATATATATATATATAAAGTTATGCAAGTTATAACACAGTATAACACAGTTATATAAGTTAAGTAAAAAAATTGTTATTTATAAGGATACCTTATTAAGCAAGTCCACTTCGTTAATTTAGGCCGGTTTATTCCATATCCGCCGAGAGACGCGCGCGTGCAGGGTTAACACGTGGCGCGTGCAGGGTTAACACGTGGCGCGTGCAGGGTTAACACGTGGCGCGTGCAGGGTTAACACGCGGCGCGTGCAGGGTTAACACGCGGCGCGTGCAGGGTTAGCATGTGGCGTGGTGCGGTCTCCACGTCCGGACAGAGCTAGGCCGCAGACGCAGCGCTCGCAACGGTGCGAGTCTCGGCCGACATGCGAAGAACGCCGGCGACGCCTGAACCTTGAATCGCGGCCGTGGTTTCGTGGGTTATTGCGGGCTTATGGTTTTATCGGTTCATGGGTTATGTGGGGGTGAGTCTCGACCGGGACAGGAGCAGACGATGGGAAACAAGACGGAGGGGAGAGCGCGGCGGCTGCTGCGCGGTTGCACGGCATAACGCTGCGAGCGTTGACGAAATACGCGCCAGTGTTGGAGGTCCCCCTCCCCCACGGTGTGTCTGCATCTCGTCGTTTCTCTCTACCGGCGCGCGCTCGGTGCAGCTTACAGCAGGTAAAAGCGAAATACTTTCAGAGCTGCGGCACCAATGCCCCAGCTCGCAGCTGCGCCGACAATAGCGAAACGCGGCAGCGACGAAGACGGCGTCCTTCACCTCAACACAATAAGTAGGCGTGAGCGCGATGAGAGACATCTATACAACAGCGCCGTACGGGCGTACTGGCGTTCAACCTCCCTCGGCCGTGACGTAAATCAACGGCACCGTCGCCCCTAGAGTTCGAATCTGGTCAAATGCCTGGGCAAAATTCGGAAGTTCAACTGACATTCCTATCTAACGGCGTCGGCTTTTTTACGGCCTCGGACGTAGATTTTAGCACAATCGGTTTCTAGCCGTTACAACTAAGGGAACCGCGAATAAATAATGGATATCGGTGGCGATCGCCGATTTATCTCGCCGCCGTTTCAACAGCACCAACCCTAGCGTACAGCTCACTTCAAAGTCAAAAGTATAAGTCAATGGCTCGCGGCCTAAACAGGGTAAAACTGCCGTTTTCAAGCGTAAAGCGCCCAAACGCTGTGTTTGAAGCCCAAAACGCAACAGAACTGACAGGGTATCATTTGAATTGCGCATTTTATTTCGCGAAACCATAGATAATGACGTATCCTCGTTCCCAATCCTTGTATTATTCAAGAACCACCAGTCATCGCTAGCGTTGCCGTCATCTAAAGTCTGCTTGGTAGGCGTCGTTTCAACATATCGCTCCCAGCTAAGGGTATGGACTTTTTCTACTAAGGTATCATGATGCAGCGTTCGACTACCGTCGACATTCGTGCTTGTAAAAGCGAGCAACTGCTACAAAAGTGGTATACGCCGCTAGTATGCGCCGCTATGAAGTGCGTTACCCGCGTTCTGTAGCGGTTTCTGCGCTAGTCAAGTCCTTAGGCCGCAAGCGCCGCCTTCGTAACGGTGCGTCAGACCGTTGTCGTCAGCAGACGACGAGCCTCCGGTGCAACTTCCGACTGGCTCAAAGCGACGGAGCTCGACTCACTGCCTAATAAGCGACTCAGGCTTTTATACCGCCAAATCGCCGCCCGCAAAGCGGAGAGCCGGTCTCCCCTTCATCCGGGCATTCGGCGGACTCGGCTAATAATAATAATAATAATAATAATAATAATTCACCTGATAAAGCGCCCTCAGAGAACTCAATCTCTCTCTAGGCGCTTTACATTTGCTGTAAAGTGAAATGCAAATGAATGGTAAGTAAAATCATGCTTGAAAAACAAACGAAATGAATAACATGGTTAGGGGTGACATGCACAGGGTCAGCATGCAAATGTGGTTAGTGGCAGCATGCACAGTGTCAGCACGCATAAGCACGTGAAGGATGAATCACAGGAACCCACTAAATGCTGTCCTAAATAGGTGTGTTTTTAGGTTCCTTTTAAATGTGGTCAGGAAAAGCGGGTGGTACGATGCTTGGCCTGATGGGGTAGTATATCTGACAGATAGGCTGGAGCCATAGAATGAAGTGACCTAAAAGTGAGCGACAAAACCTTGAAGTCAATCCGTTGCTTGACTGGTAGCCAGTGCAGGTCGGCGAGAAGTGGAGTAATGTGGCAACTGCGACGCTCACGGCAGACAAGTCTAGCTGCCGAGTTTTGCACCAGCTGCAATCGCCTGATCGCACATGCTGGTAGGCCAGTAAGTAGTGAGTTGCAGAAGTCGAGACGGGATGTCACGAATGCATGGACCAACTTGGACGTGGTATCTTTATCTAAACAAGCCCGAATTTTAGCAATGCTATGAAGCTGAAAATAGGCTGATTTGACTGTGGAGCTGATATGGTCGTCTAACGAGAGGTCGCTTTGGAATATGACACCTAGATTTCGAGCTGATTCAACTGGAGATATGCTGGCAGAGCCAATTTTAAGAGTCAGCCTGTCCAATCTCTGGATCACACTGGGTTTGCCCATAACTAGTAAGTTAGTTTTGTCATCGTTTAGTTTTAGAAAATTTGCTGCCATCCATGTGCGGATGTCATCAATGCATGCAGCTAGTGAGTTTAGAGAATTTGAGGTGCTCGAAGGCTGGGAGGGATCAAAGCAAAGGTACGACTGAGCGTCATCCGCATAGAAGTGAAAGCCTAGATTGTGCTTGGCAATCACATCAGCAAGAGGCAGAGTATAAACCGTGAAAAGAACCGGTAGTGGAATTTCCGGTGCGTCGAACTTTCGGATCGAGTCTTAGTTCCTTGAGAGAGCTTAAATTCTCCATCCACATCTATTTGTCGTCCATTTCACGTCCATGCATTTGTGACATCCCGTCTCGACTTCTGTAACTCACTGCTTGCTGGTCTACCGGTCTGTGCAATCAGGCGCTTATAGCTGGTGCAAAACTCTGCAGCTAGGCTTGTCTGCCGTGAGCGTCGCAGTTGCTACATCAAACCACTTCTCGCCGACCTGCACTGGCTACCAGTCAAGCAACGCATCGAATTTAAGGTTTAATCGCCCACTTTTAGGTTCCTTCATTCTTTGGCTCCAGCCTACCTATCAGATCTACTGCCCACCAGGCTAAGCATCGTACCACCCGCTTTTCGGATCCAACTTTTTACCTATACCTCGAAAAAACCTCAAATCCCTTTGAGACCGTGCCTTTAGTTCGTATGGTCCCAAAGCCTGGAACTCACTCCCGACTACCGTCACGACATCCCCTGCTTTGACCACATTTAAAAAGAAACTAAAAATGCATCTATTTATCACAGCATTTAGTGAATATCTGTGATTCCTCCATTGTGTGCTCATGCTCGCTTACACTGTGCATGCTGTCACTAACCACACTTGCATGCTGACCCTGTGCATGTCACCCCTAACCATGTTATTGTTATTGATTATTGAACACGCAACCACTAACCATTCGATCGTGTTTCCTTTGCAGCAAATGTAAAGCGCCTAGAAAGAGATTGAGTTCTCTGAGGGGGCTTTATCAAATAGTCTTATTGTTATTATTATTATCCACGCGCTGTACCCGTGCCGCAGGGCTCGAGCCCGCGATCTTGATCGTTAAAGGTGAGCACTTTACTCGCGGACTAACTTGGCTACCGCTTTACCGAATCGTTCTGTTCTACCGAATGGTTCTATTCTACCGAACGGTTCTTTTCTACCGAACGGTTCTGTTCTACCAAACGGTTCTGTTCTACCAAACGGTTCTGTTCACCTAAAGAAAGCTCAGACGCGTCGAAAATTCGCTAGTTTTCGTAAGCGTCACGTTCCTAAATACAATCGCTCGACATGACAGCCAGCGGGGGCTGTCTGCTAGTCGGCCGCCCGCCGTCGCTGGCGGCATTCCAGAAGCGTCGTTCGCTCGGCTGGCGGCGAAGGCCACGCAAACTTCGCTCGGTGGCGCCGCAGCAGGTATTTCGTGCCAGCTGTCTCGCGAGAGAGAGAGAGAGAGAGAGAGAGAGAGAGAGACGCCGGAAGCCGGCAAGTCCCCGCATCCGCCTCACACCCCGCGAGGCAGCGCGAGTACGCCGGAGAGGGCGAGCGAAGGTCACGGCCGTCACATGACACAACACCGACGACGCGTATACGTCTGACAGCGAGTCAGCCGTATCCGCCTCTGAAGGCTCGGTGCGCTGTAGTCGAGAGTCCGACGAGTCCAACGGTTCGTTCTCAAAATGCGGCTTGACGCTAACGCGCTGCTCGCTGGCTTTGCGGTCGCCTTTCGACGTTCCGTGGGTTCCGCACGCTGCGAAATGTCGGCCCGCTTGCTGCGATGACGTTTTTGTGGCGGGGGGGGGGGCAGTCGGCGGTCGGGCTGACGGCGGCGCGTTAATGAGGCGCCCCCGGCCGGATGTTGTCCGAGACTTCGTACGCCCGTTCGACGCCGAGCCCGACGCCGACCCGACCCGACTCGTCGAGCGCGACTGACTTGGCGCTGACCGGAGAGCTAGCGCGTTGCGGCAGACTGTAGGACTGCCCGGCGGCGTCGGGGCTCCTCCGGAAGAGACGGCCCGCTTCGATCCGCCGGGCGTTGAGCTTGAGGCTCGGCTGCCTCTGTCGTCTGTCGTCTGCTGCTGCTGCTGCTGCTGCTTGTCAGACTCGGACCTCGGCGCGACGCGGCACGAGCTCTCTGCGGGTGTTTGGGGCGGCAGAGCGAGCAGGCTGCTGCTGCTGCTGCGAGCTTCCGGGCGACCGATCCGATGACACCGCGCACGCAGCCTGCCTGCCCGCCAGCCTGCCCGCCCGCCAGCCTGCGGCTCGCGTCGGCTCTTCTCTGCTAGAGGAGCTTGAACGCGTCAGCTCGCTGCGTCCGCGCGTGCTCCGAGCGCGATCGGCGCGCTCGCAGCCTGCGGCGGTATAAACGGCGGCTTAGAGACTCACGGGGATTTAGATTAGACGGAGATTTCTCTCGGGGGCCCCCTTGGGTGCCATGCAGATCACGTCTTATCGTTACTATCATTAATTATTCTGGGCTTAGCCTTCGGCGAGCCAGCCGAGTTTCTTGGCGCTAGGCGAGCGCCCGCTCGAATCGCCGCCAGGTTTCGCATTAGTGCCCGAGTGCAGGATTCTCTCGTGTATTGTCTCGTATCTCTCGCGCTCGTTGGTGTGACTGCCGCGGATTGAGATGCCCATCGCTCTGTCTAGGTGGCTCATCAAACTTGGTCGCTATTCTTTTGCTGAGGCTCAGTTAGAAATACGACAAGAGAATGAAGGGTGCCTGCGCGTGACCTTGTCAGTCACCTTAAAGTCGGTGCCCTGCTTGATGTGGAGCCATTGTATGTCGTCGAGAAGGGGGGCGTAGTGTTTGACAGTTTTGATTGAACAGTGAAACGCACGTCATCGAAAGACAATGCTCAAGAGCCTGGATAACAATGTAGAAATGATAATAATAGTAATAATAGCAAGTATCCTGCCTAGAACCTTCAAAGAATCAAATCTCCATCCAGGCTTATCTTTACAACTCGCTGCGGGAAAAGTTGCAGCTACTTGAGACAAGGGCATGCCACTGCTTAGCCTTAGCATGCAAAAGAACACGAGAGGAACCTCGCTTGCCACTTATTAGTAGGACCGTAGTTAGTTGGTTAGTAAGCCACTAGTTAGTTGGTTAGTAGCATGACTGGTAGATGCTCGGGTAACCAAGTAAAGCACACATACAGTTGAATTAGGTGCATCTCCAGCTTGGATTTGAATAATGCTCGGTCACTGCTGGTGGTGACAGGAATATTTAAGCAATAGCAAGTACCGATTATGTGATATTATATGATTATGTGATATTATATGATTATGATTATTATTAACTATGCTGCGTCTTTTCTACAGCAGGCTCTAGCATAAGCCTTTTTTATGCCGACTCGTCATCCTTTGTCATACGTAGGCATTCTGCCTTGATCTTCTTGAGCTGTTAATGTCAATCGTATTTGTTGTTGTCTTTGCCTTCCTAATGCCATTTCGGCTACACGTGCGAAGTATATATTCACAACGTGCACATGCATCGAGTGTCTGTTTCAGCACTATATCTCGATGTATGGTCAGTCAGTCAGGGTACCTGAAATGCTCGATTTATGTTGGATCCTATCGGCTATTTTTCGCACCATTACCTTCTTGAATCCTCCGCGATTGATGATAAAAAATGTAATGCTTCTCATTCGCCGTGCACGTTCTACGATCGCTTGTCACCTTTGCAATGGAGACTCAAGTACATTATACAATTCCTAACGTCAGAGTCCCAAGATCGCTTAGATGTTTGTACCTCCAGCCACCAGAATGGAAGCCTGGAAGCAAATGGACGAGGCATCGATTCTCCATTTTCCCTTTAGGAGAGATGAAAATAAAGTAACACCGAGTAAAGTGTTTAAGGACGGCTGACTCAGCTGCCTCATTTTTTAATAGTAGCAGAAGAACATTAGCCCTTAACAGTTGTCACTCGCCGAGAGTGTGCAATCAAGGATTATTTCCTATAGGACAGAAGAACATTAGCCCTTAACAGTTGTCACTCGCCGAGAGTGTGCAATCAAGGATTATTTCCTATAGGACTTGCACTTCACGACGTGGGTCTTGAAGTGCAAGCGTTGGTTTGAAAGGTGTGGAATTGAGGGGGCAAGGCCTTGGTCTCCCATGACCCATGACCCAAGCCTTGGTCTCTCCCGTGACCGATGATCCCATAGCCATCGTGCTGGCATGCCCTTCCAGCCTCCGCAGGAATGTTAGATTGGATGTGTGTTGTGCCGTCACAATCATACTCTTTGACATGCATTTGCAAGGGATGAAAAAATTAGTACTTGTTCGTGCTGAAATTGTGCAAGCAATTGCTAACCGATATCCAGTATAAGCTTTCCCAGGTTATGTCAATTGCCTGCAAAGAGACTGTTCTCTTAGAGCGCTATCTAGATAATTTTATTGCTATTATGTTGTATAATTAATGTACTCGGATCAAGAGGGCTAATGATATCTCCTATCGCTTCGTGAGCGCTGGTAGCGCTGGTAAAACAGACTTTGGACCCTGAGGTCGGTCGTTGGTTTGATGCTTTCTGGCTTTGTAAATATGGCTGTGACATACGGTCTAGACTTCTGTAGTTCCACTTGCAGGTCATCCTGCCTGTGCCATAAAATGTCTATGCGATAAAATTGCAACCCTGGTTTGGGGTTAGGGTGCTCGCCTTTGACGACCGACCGGGGCGCTTCGGCATATGCGAAGAGCTTGTTTAGAGTCATCAAGCTCTCTCACTGTGCCGTACGAATGAATTACATGACGTGGTCACAGATAGGGCAAAACTCGTCAGCTAGGCACCGTGTGCCGTGCACATCGCCGCAGCCGACGCCGTTCGAAGCTTCTCGACCTGGAGTGTCGTCCCCCCCTCCGTCAAGCAACGGATCGAGTTCAGGGTTTTGCCACTCACTTCTAGGCACCTTTGATTTCTTGCTTCGGCCTTGAAGTATCTGAAATAGTTACTCTGGCTTTCGTTCGCATCATCCGCTTCCGGTCGTTCATCTTCCGGTCGATCAGCTGCTCGCCCCTCAACCAACCTCAATTCATCTGGGGGAACGCGCCTCCAGTTCTTCCAGCACCCAACCCCAACAACCTTTACTGTCTACTATCTGTAGTGGAGATATCCGCTGATACGATTGGACGACTTTTAAAGCTGAGCTGAAAACACACCGCTGTTTCTCGCAGCACTTGCACGGTTCGTGTGAATTTAATCAATTTCTGAATTCAATTTAATCAGGATCCGAAAATTCGTTCATTACCGTGAACAGAGCCGTTTAAGTATTTATAGACAGTACCACTACGAATTACATCCAACTGCCTAGGAAATTATGAATAGATACCGTTCCCATGCAGGAATGTGTATTTTCCGAATATTGAATGTTGAATGAGCCGGATAGCTGTTTCGAGTATATCTGCCTCTAGTTCGTGCTTCCGCCGACACTTTCTCTGCGCTCGAGTTAATTACGGGAAGCGATTCGTGGAAGCGGTGGTTAAAACTGCCTTTACAGCTGGCATTAGTTGGACCGGCGTCCCCACTAGGTTAACTCGTGCAGGTCGCTGGTGCCGATAGGGCTGGGCGTAGCTTAGCCTAGTGAACACCCCGACCCGAGATATATGGCCAAGCAGGGCGTGCTTCCATTTTGGGCATTCATTGGAGGGTCAGACCGATGCGAACCAAAATGAACCAAACGAGATGGTGCGAAGGGTAGGAAATGCCGAAGCGCTACCCACCTCTTCCATCTAATATAGCATGGCTCAACTGACCCACGGATGCATAGACGATACTGCCATTAAAGGCCTGATGCGGTGTCGCTCGTGTAGAACTATCTAGAAAGTACGAGAGTATTTCTTCGCGGTGTATTTCGGCGTAAACCGTGTAAACACAAAGCTGGTTGCAGTTGCCTCTCAAGAACGAAGTTGTCCAGTCGAAGTTGGACGCTGTAAATGTCGCTTGGCGCTTCATGTTATGAAAAGTAAAGGAAGCTCCGTAAAAGACTTTTAGTGCGCACGAACGTGCTCATTTTTTCTAATAGATAGTAATAACAATAATAATAAAGCATATCTGGCATAATGGATCTGGCAGTTTCGGAACTTCAAGGCTGTCGGCGAAGCGCAGGGGCACTCTGTCGACTCAGCGCTTGTGTGGGCATCTGTCGGATGGAATAATTTCTTGTAAACCTTTTAGAGATAAGGACCCTCGTCGCACTTTGAGCAGACCGAAACATTATCTATCTGTTATCCCGACGATCGAGTGTCGACTAAAATAGTCACGTGACGATCCTCTTTCGTTTCACATTTAAACACAGAGGATTTTCTTTTGGTTGACTAACAAGTGGTCGGCAGGAATGGTGGCCTAGCAATTTCTCGAATGATTTGTCTTAACTTTTAATTTGGTTGAAAATTGTTTGCTACTGTAGTAATGCGGAGCTGTCTTTTGTAGCTCCCGCAATAACAGAGCTTTCCTCAGTTTTCGGGAACCTGCTGGAATCTTCGTAAACCTCGCGCTTTCCTGTAAGCTTCTAACTTTCTTTATCCGTCATCTGCCCGCCTTTGGAACACGCAAGCGTACGCGACCAATAACTAGAGAAGAACAGCTAAAACCATTACCAATTGACGGCACGTTACCAGCAACCACGTTTATCGTGCTACCACTGACCATTCTCTCACGCCGGGCTTCTTTTACGGCCTATGTAAAGTGCCTACAAAGAGATTAGGTTCTCCGAGGGCTCTAGACAAGTGTAGTGTTATTCTCATTATAACCTCCGAGTCCAAAGTATGTGACACCATCACTCTAGCAACAATACAAGACATACAATGCACAACCTAACAAGTAAACGACTGACGAATGAAGAGGCGCATTGAAAACCGAGAGCAGACGATGTTGCTCATCCACGACCGCTGCCGCTTGCTCGAAGAGAGAGTGCCAATCTCTGTGGGAATCCAGCACAAACTCGCAGAGAGCCGCGTATGTGAGCTGCCATCACTTAGTGGTGAGCACACGTGACCTCATCGCGTGAGCACACGGGTAGCTAAAAAGCATAAGCAAGCCAGTGGCTGGCTGATAACTGTGGACGACGAGTAGCTCAGGTGCTCGGACGACGAGCCCTTGGCTGCCGAGAGCTGAGCACGACTGAGCTCAGACGAGGCACAGACAAGTGACAGAGCTCAGAGAAGGCCGACTTGCAGATCCTTTGCAGTCTCCTCGTCTTCTCGTCGGCCTGCTCCCAGTAGAGTGAACCGCCAGTTTCACCCGCTCTTCTTCAGCACCGATAGCGAAGCCACTGATCGGATTGAGTAGTCGCTTGCAGCTCTCTTTTTGGATCGCATGCCGTTGATCTTCAGTTGAGAGGACAAACGCTTTCCACCTGTATTCCGGATTAAGTACTATTGAACTTGCAGGTCTTGTGGTCCCGGGCACTTCGAAGAGTTTTTGGGACGTGCAGTGAGTGGCTTTTACAGTTTAGTGCCGATCTGACGCGATATTTGCCTTAACGGCTGCTGTTTCGAGTTTAGAACTCGGACCGAATTCCCACGCACGCGAGTACCCCCACACACAGACATGCACACACGCACGCATGCACACGATTACATACGAGCGCTCACGGTAGCAAAAACGATATTGCCGAACGGGCTAGTGTCCTCTTCTTTCCATACTCATCGTTCACTGCTATTTTACTTACATGTCTGTAGTTGTCGTTTTCACTAAGATGAAATTCGAAAAATCGCCATCTGCTATCACGTATCTGGTACCTGGTATGACGGAGCAAAAGCGAATGCTTAGCTTTAGCCGTATGAATAGTCTGCCTACATGGACCAATTTTACGGAGGCCAAGGTGCCTGATTCTGTCAGTGCAAACTTTGCTCTCAAGCTTCATGAGCGATAGACGGCTAGCACGACCTGCCACACTACCCGCCATTCGTTTCTCAGGCTGCAGGGTCCTTTGCGGTCGGCCGGCGCCTTCGGTCCACGTAACCCGTTGTCATAAAGCTCGAGCCAGATGGTCCCCCTTCGCTGAATGCCAGAAATCTGCATGAGCCGGTCTCGGGGTGCTGTTTCTAATTGAGCTCGATGGGTCGTGACCTTGGACGTGGCCGCCGACCATGGACTCCCAGCAATCAGACTTTGGAGCGACCTATCACCTCCGGGCCGTGTAATCTGAGCCCAGCTACCTGCTGCCCTGCAGGGCAGTTAGGCTGTCACGGCCAGCTGCATCCCCTCAGCGGGTCTTTCTTCTCTGTGTGCCGGTAAGCCGAGCACGACAGTTCCTGGCAGCGGGCTGCCGAGGAGTCGTCGAATTAAACAGCTGCCGCTGGCTGTAGGCCGGCAGCCGTACGGTCCTGGTTCGCTGTGTTTGCTCTGTGCGGGAGGGCTTTGAGAAAGATCATCTCGGCCCTCATGGCCTGCCTGCCTCACTACCTGATCGCGTTGCTTGGAGGTCGTCGCAGATCGCCTCGGTGCATACGCTGTACATGTCCCAAGGTCGGTGCAGTCGCTCTCGGTCGCTGGGCATGATGGGCTCTTTCGTCCGATGGGCTCTTTCGTCCGATGGGCCGGTCAGAGTGGGAGCGATCGTGTTTTTGGCCGCCGACCGAAGCCACGACCGTCTGCTGCTCCGATGCCATTGCCCTAAGCGGAGCTGTGTTGTAGTAGCTGCATTTGCCTTTTTTTTGCAGTAGCAGCCTTTGTCAGCGGCAAGCCCGAGACGCTAGGTGCAGCCCAGGAAGACCCCGACGACAAAGCCACTCAGCTGCGACAGCACGGCAGTGATCCTCGGCCCTCCTGCTCTCGGTCTCCGGCTGCTTCTGCGGCGATCTCGAAGCAGACCAGCCCGGTGGTGCTGCGCCTCGCGAGCCAGCGCATCGTTCCTCGAGCTCACGCGACGACGACGACGGCAGTTGCGATGGGTGCTCACTCACAGGATGGCTGCTGGCGCTACATGGCCGTGTTCTCGGCCTTTCTCATCGTCTTCGTGTGCTGCGGCATGATGTACAGCACGCCCGTGCTCGTCACCATCTTCGAGGCCGAGTTCGGCCGAAACTTCACCGTGATGGAGCAGTCGGCACTGGGCGCGACACTGCTTGGCAGCATGAGCCTTTCAGGTAGTGCGCTCTGCGCCACAGCAGCAGTAGCCTGGGGCAGGGAAAGGGATGCTGCTGCTGCTGCTGCTGCTCAGGCAGCAGAATGGAAGGGCAGCCGCGGACGGCTCGAATCGTTGAGCCTGGGCGGCTGCATTCGGCAGGCTGGGTGCATCGTCGATAGCCTCCTCTCAACGACGCTTCTTCCCGTTCGTGGAGGGGGTGGTGGTGGTGGTGGTGGGGGTGGTGGTGGTGGTGGTGGTGGTGGTGGTGGTGGTGGTGGTGGTGGTGGGCTGAAATATGCCGTCGTCGGCCAAATATGTTCGGTGCAGGACTTGGCCGAGATTTCAAACATCTGGCAGCTAGCCGTTGGGCCAGCAGCATACCGCCGTGCCGAGTGCTGTTCCCGAGATGCTGTGCCGATTGCTGTGTGTGCAACGCATTCGAAACTCTGCCGTGTTGCAAAAATCTTGATCGTGATCGTGAGCCGAGTGGCACGTTTTGTTCATTATCCTTGTCCGCTGTGCACATTTGGTTCCAGCCATGCATTGTTGCTGCTATCCATCCCTGCAATCGTCTGTCCGTGCGATCGTCTGACCACATTTTATTCCCGCCCTGCCTTGTTGCTGCTATCTGTCCGTGCGATCGTCTCTCCGTGCGATCTTTCGATCCGTCCGTGCTATCGGCGTGCTGCGATCTGACTTGAAGCTGTCGGACCTAGTCGCCCACTTGCTTCGGAATACTCAGCTCTGCACAGCTGCTTTTGCCACCTGTCACTGGATGCAAATTGCTCGGGAGTGCCAGCAGTCCGCCCCTGCCAGCTCGTAAAAATTGAGTTCAGCTCCTCTCTTTCCTGCCTCCTCTTCTCACTCCACCCAGTTCTCCACTTCTCTCACTCACTCTCCCTTCCCACTCCACCCAGTCTGCCATAGGAGAATTGAGGGGAAGGGAATGAATGTTTTGGCAGAGCCTGCCAAGCCCGCTTCCTCTCCAGGAAGTCCTTCCTCTTCCAGAGCCTTCCTCTGAAGGCTCTAAGGCTGAACGCCTATGTTGAAGCCAGCGGAATTTCAGCCGACTACCCAGCCGACTACCGCTAGCTGCAGGATTCAAAACTGCCAGTTGAGCTGGCTTCATTAGCGACCACGTCTTACACGTCCTTGCATTGTGCACTCTTGCACATACATGCATTGTGTCGGGTCATCAAGATCCTATTACGTCTCAGCAGCAGCAGCAGCTGTGGCAGCAGGCCGTGCAGGTCCGAAGCAGCTGCTCCAGCTGCTGCTCCGGCAGGCTTCAAAAGTGGCTGCTGCTGCTGCTGCTCCCTCATTTCAGGTCATTGTCACGTGATTTTTTACTCTTTGATTATTGCTAATGGTCACACAGTTGTGACTACTGCATCAGCTTGGGATTTGTGACGCCTTGAGTGCTAAGGCTAATTGTTGTGGTGCTGACCACGCGGATTTCTCTGATCCAGCAGCTCGAAACTCATATTTGCTGTGGTGGTCCAACTTTTTCTGTACGATTATTTTACCCCCAAATGTAGCTTCAAAGTTATTCGTCTTTCTACAAGACTTGGTAAGCCACAGTCACCACTCTGTTCGGGACATTGGTGTGTGGATGCACAAACCGTGTGTCCCTGTAGCAACTGGATTACTCTATTTTTAAGTATTTATCGCTGTTTGTAGCTCTCCGATGTCGGAAGGACTAAGGGGTTGTTATCGCGAAGAGTGTTATCAGCCCACCCAGCTCCCAAGTGACTTTCTGGATGCTGTCGATAGTAGACAGCATTAATATCAAGAAGCAACCAAAACTGAGGAGCATTGGTGAATTACGGCAATCACTGAAGTATGCAGCGTAGAAGGAATTGCCTGAGGTAGCTGGCTAGGGAAATTTCAAGCCATCGGTAGCAAAGGAAGATTCTTACCGTTGTTTGATATCGTACAGACTATGTTGGCCACCTAGTTCTGAATAGCCTGAGGAACGCCAGTGGTGTGCACTTCCTGATACCACTATGCTGCAAAACTTCATCTCTGTTGTGTTAAGTCACCCGATGTGCCGACTGTCAGCTGCTTTGTTGAGCTCAGCAAGCTCATTCGTAGAAGTTAGTGAGGAAGAATTGTTGAAGTAAATTCCATGGTCTGTCACCTGCTTGCATTCTGTACTTTGTGATGCTATTATTTTACCATTGTGATGCATTAATCTGTTTCACTTATTTGGTTTAGTCCATTTTCCATTTTTTGATATACATGTTGTAAAAAAAATAAAACTGCACTGGCTAGTTCATAGGGCATTTGCTTGTTTGATTGAAGGAATAGCTGCTTGCATGCCCGAAGGAATTGTGTTGAATCACCGTGAATGCACCGAGTTGACTGATCGGTTGCTGTGCACCGAGTTGACTGATCGGTTGCTATGCTGGCTCTTATTTTGTAAGCAAGCAGAGATTTAGATTGCTTCTCTGCTGCTCTACTTTTAGGTCTAGGTTTTTAGATTTAACACGGCTCTCTCTCTAGCAAACAGCTACCGCCTTCTGTCATGTAGTCTCCTAAACTATTTGTCGAAGTATGCCTCTTTGTGTGTTGTTCCTAAAAGCATGCAAACCTAATCAAGTTAGTGTCCCCAATTACGGTTCCAATGTCACACCTTGCAAAACAGATTCTGTTATCTCTTACTGGTGCACTCGTGCTGCTGCCATTGCTATGGATCACTAGGCTGCTGCCTTCAAAGTGTCAACGGAGACACTGCATGCGTTGTTGGTCTGCGAAGCCAGAGCCAGAGTCGTAATTGTTGCAGGGCTGCTGTCGTTGCCGGCGCTGCGTTTTCTGAGTTGTCGTGGCTCGGTCATCATCGGTGGCATGCTGGCTGCAGCTGGGCCCGCGGCGGCCGTGTTCGTGTCGAAGAAAATCCTGTACGTGTGCCTCACACTGGGCGCCATCACTGGTAAGCCATCGCTTGTCGTTTTCTCGGTCGCGTGCATTGTACTGTCAGCTGATCGGTCTTTTTCTATCATTCTCTCTTTGAGCCGTTGCCGCCTGTGATGGCTGAGCCAAATTTCAGGCTGCTTCCCTTTGTCGAGCCACGCCGACTGTCACAACTTCCACAGCCTACACACACTTTATTAACCTTGCCACGTCGCTCGTGTTCATCTGCTTTCTTTACCCAGGTGTACATACTCTTAAGTTGGAATTCTACCCGTACCTGCTAGTCTATCTTAAATAAAAATCGTCAATGAATTACAAAACCGTCAAGACCCTTGACATCGATGATGTCCGTAAAAGAATCTTTTCGCTCCTGCTGCTTAGTCCTCTGTCCGACCTTCCCCATAACCGGTGGAAGCTACAACACAGCACTGGCCAGCGTTGTAGATTAGTTTGTTCCTGGGACTAAGCACAGTGTACACCCTCGCACAGCTTGCCTCTGGCTTACTGCCTACATTAAAACCTAGCTAGGACTACTAAGTGCAGGCTTGAGAAAGCACAATACGGAAGATTAGGTAGGGCTGACTACTTTCATTGACTGCCCTACGAGTATCAATTGTAGGTCTTGCCAGTCCGTCCTAGCTAAGGCCAAGTGGGGCTTCTATAAAAACGTAGGGGAATGATAGATGAAATATCCAGAATGCTGATGTCGAACATCAACCATCTCCTTGACCGCTCCCTGGTCAGCACTTGACCTAGCGATCTTCTTGCGGCGATCTAACAGATCGCTTGTCTAGCTTCTTTGTCAGCAAGATGTACACAATCAGAGAGTCTGTGCCCAGGGTAGCATCATCCTCCGTTTCTCGCTCCATCTCAGCGCCCACATTCACGCCTGCCCCTGATACTCTCATCTCCAAGTTTCTCAGATTAAGAAGACTACTGACCCCTTGACGCCTGCTCCCTGACCTCGTACCTACTGCTCTCCTCTGATGCTTGGATTTTCTGCTCCCCTTCATAACTAGCATAGTAAATCTATCCCTAGCCTCATGTTATGTCCATGCATCTTTCAAAGAGGCCGTTATTGTCTTGCCACTCATTTAAGAAGTCGATACTAGGCCAAGAGCATGTAGAGCAAATTCCGACCATTGTCCATTATATTGGCCTTCCCATCAAAGACTCTGGAGCGAGTAGTGGCAGACCAGCTAAACTCTTATATCAAAACATCAAATCTAGCAAGGTCCAGTCAGATTTTTAGAGCTCTTCACCCCACAGAGTCAATGCTATTGCAGGTGTGTATAATGATGACCTCAAGAATGCTGGCTTTAGTAGTCCCTTTGCTAGTAATATTTTTTAGTAATTCTTTATTAGTATTGCTGGATCTCACGTCATTAGCACATGTCTCGCTTGGGCACTACTGACACTGTGCTGCAATGATTTAGGTCCAAACTCACTGCGATGCGTCATGGGCAGCCGCCGCAGTATGAGTCTTGAAAGTATGGGGTACCCCAGGGATCTGTGCTTGGAATTTATATTCTACTTTCTTTCTGATGTAATCGCCACGCTCAATCTAGACTTTATTTTGTATGCTGCTGTATGCTTGCTTTGATCCCTAGCTCTGATCTCCCTGATCTGATCTCTGATCTGATCTCCACCGCAGTATACTCTCATAAATCCCTGGCTGCTTGTATAGCTGGTGCAGTCGACTCCGAATACAAGAATATCGGATATATGAATACTCCGCTTATAACAATAGCAGTACCTCGTCCCAGATTTACTCTAGCTATAGTCTCACTCCGAATGTGGGAATACTCTGCCTATATGAATGGCCATTTGCCGGCGTATTGAGCTTATTTATATAAGCAGAGTCGACTGTATTCGTGCTTGACTGGCATGACGCTAGCTTAATATTTATCGGCAGACCCAGTGTTGGAGAGAAGTCGCTTCCTCTGCCCACATCTGCTGCTGATGCCCACCTGGCGGCTCGTGTCGCCTCTGACCCTGCCGTGGAGCTCGGTCGGTTGGGCATATACTGCAAGCAAGATGCCTGCGGTTTCTACTCTTTAAGCTAACCTTGTTCTCATTAGCATTCTGACCTCCAGTACGAGGTGTCTGCCAGCAGTTGGCCGCTTCGGCAGCCGTGGACCTTACACCCCCCTCGGACTCTTTGGATGCCGATCGTGGTCGAGTCGTTGGCGGGCGATCACCATTGCACCATTCCGTCGTCACAGGTACCGGCGTCGGATTTGCCTTCATACCGGCTCTGCTCAGCGTCGAGCTGCACTTCCCACACCGCGGCAACCGCGTGGCCACTGGCCTGGCCCTCTCTGGAATAGGTGAGAGCCGAGCGCGAGTGCAAGCGCTGGCTGCTGCGTGCTCAGCGGCGCTTCTTTTCCCGACTTCCATCCCGCCTCCAGCCCCGCCCCCTGCCCTACTGGAGGAGGCTGGCTGGCTGGCCCGAGGCGGTCGGTCATCTTGGACGTCTTCCCTTCTTCCTTCGGCAGCTTCCTGCGCCTGCGTGGCAGCTGCACGCGCCGCCGCCGGGGCTATGGGGGGAGCCTCCCTCCCTCCCCCCCCCAGCGCTCCGTCCTCGAAAAATTGCTTCGCGACGCCGAGGCGACTTCACTTCCGTGCACTTCGGTTTGTAGGTGGTGGCATAGCAGCCTTTCCGCCGTGCATGAACCTGCTCGTCGAGAACCTCCATTGGCGCACCGTGCTGCTCATCCTGTCCGCGGTGACGCTCAGCATCATGCCGCTCGGCGCCATGCTGCGGCCGCCACACCGCAAGAGCGGCCGCGTGACGCTGACGCTCTTCAAGCCGTCCGTCTGCGCTCAGCCGCTCTTCCTTGCCGTCTGCCTCGCGGCGTTCATCTGGAGCTTCGGCGCCGCCATCGTGTACGTCCACCTGCCCGGCTACACGCGCTTCGCCGGCTACACGATGGAGCAGACGGCCATCATACTGTCGTGCGTCGGCTTGCTCAGTTTCTTCAGCCGCGGTACGAGCTCTGCCCGCCGCCGTGCAGTGCCAGCGCCCGCTGCGCCCAGCCGCCAGCACCTCGCTCCGGCCTCTCGTCCTGCGCCTCGCGAGGAGCATGACCACGTGCTCAGCCACGTGACTGCTCCCTGCTGCCGGTGCTTGCAGCGATGCACTCGATGCCGCTGCCAATATAAATATAAGTAATGTAAACGTAAATATGAAAGAATCTAAATGTAAATACGCTAATATGTAAATATTCTCGTCGGTTGCCACGGGCCAGCAAAGCCCGCATCCTCCGCCAAGGTCGAAGTCTTGGTGGGTGGGTGGGTGGGTGGGTGGGTGCTCACTTGCAGCTGGCTGCTGGGTGCGCTTTGTGTACGTTCGGTGAGCAGAGTGTGCGATCCTTACGAGGCAGAGCGAGAGCTGCATAGGCTGCGAGGACTGAAGTTGCAGCCTGCAATGGATGCAGTGTGTGGTGGCGTCTGCTGGCGCTGTGGTGTATGCCCTGGGCGGCTCTCTCTCTCTCTCTCTCTCTCTCTCTCTCTCTCTCTCTCTCTCTCTCTCTCTCTCTCTCTCTCTCTCTCTCTCTCTCTCTCTCTCTCTCTCTCTCTCTCTCTCTCTCTCTCTCTCTCTCTCTCTCTCTGTCTCTCTCTCTCTCTCTCTCTCTCTCTCTCTCTCTCTCTCTCTCTCTCTCTCTCTCTCTCTCTCTCTCTCTCTCTCTCTCTCTCTCTCTCTCTCTCTCTCTCTCTCTCTCTCTCTCTCTCTCTCTCTCTCTCTCTCGAGCAGTGCCACAGCTGTACCGAAAGCAGCTGCATCGATACATCAGAGCATGGCATCCTCCGGCGTTTGAGCTGCAGACGTTGTGAAGACTCCGACTGAAGAACACGTTCGTGTATTCCGGTATCATTCTTCGGTCGAAACCAGTGTCACAATCGTCTTGCTTACTGCCCGTCATACTAAAGATGATAGTAAAACAGTTTGCAATATACCGAAACGCACTGTATAACGATACGGGTTTTTCAG
The DNA here is from genome assembly GCA_009760855.2 of Cristatella mucedo. Lineage (NCBI taxonomy): Eukaryota > Metazoa > Bryozoa > Phylactolaemata > Cristatellidae > Cristatella > Cristatella mucedo. The sequence goes on from WPIO01000040.1 coordinate 3,279,975, forward strand.
CCGTAAGTGACTCGGCCAAAGCAGCTTCCATCCATCCATCCATCTGGCTACACATCTGTGCTGCATTCTACGTGACAAGGTTGTTGCCGGTTCAGTCTTGCTGCCTTCTGACCTTCGCCGAGGCAGAACTGGGTTATAGTAAAAATATTAATAATAATAACACATTTGTATAGCACACTGAGTGAATTGAATCTCTTTCTAGGCACTTTACATACGCCGGTTCACCTTGCCTTCATGCAAAAGTCTAAAGGATGTACGATTCCTTTCCGAATCTGCTGTCAGTGCTGTACTTACAGTGCTTGTCGCCCACGGTTACAGGCAGTGCGAAACTCTGCAACTAAGCATGCGCATCGTGACCGCCACAAGTGCTCCATTGCTCGCCGCTTCTCACCGACCTGCAATAGGTCCCCATGAAGGAGCGTAGCAAACTTTTCAGCTCATCACAGTCACTTTCAGGCTCCTTCATTCTTTCAGGCTCGACCTGAATCTGAAATACTGAATCCTCCTAACACTTCCCATCATCATAGCACCGGCCGACTCTAGCTCTCTCACATGGCTCGTTTAACTGTGCCTCCACCTTCCACCTCGAATCCGTCGTAGACAATGCGATCAGAGAGTGGAATTTGCTACCGGCTGACATCGAAACAAACATCCCCTCAATTGACGTAATTTAGTGGGAAGCTACAAAGCCCACCGCGTTCCTGACCACATTAGCTCCATCCGCGGGGCGTGAACTGTCCTTAATGCGCTTTCATGTGCAGAGATTGTGCATGCTATTATCACTAATCACTTGACATGCCACCTTTCCAGCACATGTGTCCAGAAAGAGATGTATCTCTTCTCGTGGTGCTTTGCAAATATTTTATTATTATTATTATTATCATCATTATTATTTCTGCAGCAATTGGCAGGCTAGTCTTGCTATGGAACTAGATACTTCCTGTGTAGGGAAGGGGCATAGTTCTTCAGGTGTGCAGTCAGCATTTGATCAGTGCTAGCTTTATTGCAAACTAAGACTATGGGGCAGCATGCTTTGTGCCAAAAGCTCACGGGCTATAGGTGTATCGCTGGTACTTTCTCAATTCGACAGCCAATTGGCTGGCCCGTCGTTCGGCTTCCGGCCCCCCTCCCTTGCTGATCTCGAGCGAAAGCCGAGTGCTTTCGTAAGTCAAAGCCGGCAGCTCACCGAGCAGCCTACCGCCGCTGCCACGCCTTGCCGTCGGCCACGGCCGTGCTGACACTTCGTCTAGACAGCCTTTCATCCGCTGCGACCCCTCTGCTCGCGTTCGTAGGCGTCTTCCGCGTCTTGCACCTGGGCGAAGCTGTTACCATGGACATGGTGACGTCAGCATTCAACGGCATATGCATAACTGCCATTTTGACCGGACTATTCCCCGACTTCTCGCAGAAGTATGCCGGCCTCATCAGCTACGCGATGCTGTTCGGATTCTACTGCGGATTTTGGTCGAACTTCGTTAACCAGGTGCTGAGACGTCGCTTGTGGTGTCTGCAATTGATCTCCGCGCTGCAGGCGTCAACTCTCTCGCTGCCCTATTAGTAGTTTCATGCGTTGCTTGGTTCTCATTGTCTGGCGCAGATCAACGTCGAGGTCGTAGGCATGGAAGTGTCCAATGCAGGCAGCGGCTTCTCCATACTGGCAACAGGACTTGGTTCATTGGCTGGTCCGCCGATGGCAGCATGGCTGTATGAAGAGACCGACAAGTATGAGAACATCTTCTACTTATCAGGTACTCATGTGCATCGCTTGCTTCTCGTCAGAGCTCATCAAGTCCGACCCGCTGCTTGCTGCCGGCCGAGCGTCCACGGTTGCAGACGTGAGCTTGAGCCCGATCGTTGGGTAAAGTTGGGGGTCATGTGATAGTCACGTGACACACCAGCCACATCACGCGGTTGCCAGTCACGTGCCGGAGTGACTTTCGAGCGTGCTGGAGCTGGTTAGGACTTGTAGTGACGTTACCACCGGCTGCATCGCCTGGCCGAGTCATTTGCATGCTGACCCTGTCCTGTGTATGTCACTCCTAACCATGTTATGCTTGTTGTTGTTGAGCATGCTACCACTAACCATTTGATCGTGCTTTTTTGCAGCAAATGTGAAGTGCCTAGAAAGAGATTGAGTTCTCTGAGGGCGCTATATCAAATGTATTATTTTTATTATTGTTATTGCTACGTGCATGAGCTGATCGCTGTGTCTTAAAGCTCCTTTTGCCCTTTGAACCAGAACCGGAACTCAGACATTGGTCTCCCAGCCGCGTGCCCCGCCCTGTCACCGGCATTTGAGCCGCGTGCTACCAGCGGATCGTTGCTAGGGCAAACGTTGTCGAAGCTCGATTCTCCGCTGAGAGGCTCCTCGATGGATCGGTCGAGGAATCGAGGGCTCCTCGAAGGTTCTCGATGTGGCAGGTTGGCCGCGGTAGCCGCATGTCACCCGTGTCGAGCCCTTGCCTCTGACTCAGCACTTGTTCGGCACCTCGATGAACGATGAGCCTTTCGTGCCCGCTCGTGTTGCTCACAGTTCCGAGTTTTGTACGATGTGCACATCGTCTTGGTAGCTCGAAGTGCACACCGAGTGCCGTGAGCCAAGCAGGAGGTGAGGAGAGAGAGTTATCGGCCGGTTCAGCCGCTGGGCTTCGTACCTCGAAAGCTTCGTAGTCTAGTGACCTCGGCTACTCGGATCCTTGCCCAGGCCACAAGGACTAAGTGGGTGTTAAGCAGGAGAGTTAGCCACGTGGGTGCTGTTTTCGACGTGCCAGCAACACGTCTTCTGTTATGTCAGTGTGGGAGGTGTATGATGAAGCCAAGGTCAGCTGACCTAATGGCCTCGTTTATATGTTGGCAGCAGAAGAGAGGCTCGGCTGCAACCGTCCCCCTTGCAGGAGGTAAAAGGATCGTCTTCCTTGAAGGACTCTCAAAACCTCGAACTGGGTAGTGGAGAAAGGAGAAAGTTCTGGAGAAGAAAGTCTACCTTCAAGGTATCTTATATTATAAAAAATATATTATATATATGCACACACACACACACACACACACACACACACACACACACACACACACACACACACACACACACACATATATATACATATATATATATATATATGTATGTATGTATGTATGTATGTATGTATGTATATATATATATATATATATATACACAAACATATATATATATATACAAACATATATATATATACACACACACATACTTCTTTCCTTGCTGACCGAATAGTAAAACGTTATCCGTGCTGCACTGCCACTGTTGGCCAGCCTCCTGTTACAAGAGAACAACATGGCTAGAGACTATGCTGCTTTGGTGGAGGAGGTGGGGGTGGTCAGGGTGGTCAGGCTGCATTCCTTTTTGACTGCCTTCGTGCGAGGACTCAGCAGCAGCATCGAGGTCACGCACCCGCGCAGGGATACCATAGCTTGTGCTGCTGCTGAGCACGAGATCTTGTGTCGGAGCCTGCTGCTGCTGCTGCTGCCGGATGTCGGTTGCTCGACGCCCTCGCTGCACCGACGCCCTCGCTGCACCGACGCCTTGCCGGCTGCACCCCTGTCGCCGCTGGACGGTGCGAGTCACGTGTCTCGCCTACTTTCGCTCGCTCCCTGTCGCGCAGCAGCCGCCGCGAGCCCGTGCTGGTACCTCCGTTTTTCAGGCGGCTGCATGCTCTTCTGCTCTCTGCTGCTGATGGCGCTCAAGCTCGGCCAGGCGCCGACCGCTCAGCTGCGCCAGCATCTCGCCAAGAAGTCGCGACAAAACAGGCTGCAGAAAGAGGCCGCCGCTGCACTCACAGCCGCCAACGGAAGCGATGCGGCCGCCCTGGTCAGCGGCAAGCAGGCGTGAGTCATCGGCTGCTGCCGCCGCAGCCGCGCTGACTTTCGCCTGGTCCGACGCGATCGTCAGAGCCCCGCCCCCTCCTGGCTGTCTCTGGTGCATAGAATGTGGCTTTTGGCGGGAAGGGAGAGTGGGACAGGGTGTGGCAAGCTGCGTGTGGCCAATCCACATCGTCGCGAGCGTAACGCTTTCCGTGTGACCGCTGTGTGGCTGCTGTAGCTGCGTCCGATGAAGCTTCATTCGCTTTCGTTGGCACCCAGAAGCTGCTGGAAGCTGATGAAATGGAGCAGTTGGTTGTGCGGTAAACGGGGACTTAACGGGACTGTCATTAGTGCGGCCCGTTTCCTTCGCCCGAGTTCGGTTTTCCTTCGGCCGTTCAATGCACAGCAAATCATGCTGACTCGAGTAAGTTGTAGCTTAAGTTTGGCAAATTACACTGACCGTCCCAATCGGCAGCAGCACCAGCAGCAGCTCAGTAATTAGTCGAGCTGTTCAGTCTGTCGCCAACTCCCGAGTAAATCGATAGGAGAGCTCTTAAGAAGACGTTCTGTGCCTCTTGGGGGGGGGGGGCTGAAATTGAATGCTCTCACTCATAGTGCTTGGCCTTACCCGAGTCACTGCTTCCTCGATGCCCTTGACCTGGGTGCGCACCACCACAGGCTGCTGGCAGCAGATGCGATTATTGGTATATAATACAATTCATTCGTACAGCGCCCTAAACAGAACTTGATCGCAATTCAGGTGCTTTGCACCGAGCCGCAGGGCTCGAGCTCACGTGACCTCGGTCATCAACCACATTTATTTGCTCTGACCTCGGCCGAGGAGGAGAGCACCTTAACCACTGAGCCCAACTGGTAGGCAGCCAATGATCGGCTGCCGGCTGCTTCTTCCAGTTAGAGGCTGCCGTCTGCGCGGAGCTGCTCGTGGACAGGTCCCGTAGCCTAGTGGTAGCTCTCGGAAGTGGTCGGACAGCCTCGGAACTCGGCATTTATCGCCGAGCCTACATTCCGCTCTAATAGCGCTAGTGTCACGGAAGCTGATTCCCCAGTGCTCTGTCTGCCATAAGGTCAGCTGACCGAGTCTCGGTGTGGCGAGCGCACATAGAGCAGCCATTTTCCGCTCGGGACGATCGTTTAAGAGCTTGTTTCAGCGATACCCCACACCCCCTGATGAGCACCTCCTCTCGCTCCGTCCCCTGATGCACCAGCGGTCGCCTGACTTGACGCTCTCTCTTTATTCAGGGAGAGCTTGCTGGACAACGTCTGATGGCCAGGACAAGTTGAAAAGGAAAAGAAAACTCGGTCGGACCGGAGCGGGACCGGGGCCGACGGGAAGGCTAGGCCCGTCGGCTGCTCTCTGGCCTCAAGTCTGCGATGCCACAGGCCGTCCGCTGCCCGGAAGTGACCCCGAAAACCCTATGTGCTGCCGCAGAGGCGGCGGGCAAGACCGACTGCGGTCAGCTGCTGCTGCTGCTGCAGCCCAGCGCATGTACCGCCAGCAGCTTGGCCGTTCAATGAGCTTATACGCGTGTAATCAACTGCGAACGTTCGCCGCGCCGTCGCGTGCGCGCGAGCCGTGCAGCAAACGAGCTCGTTCGTGCGTGTTCGCGCGAACGGTGCTGGCATCATATACCGGTTGCATAGCAGCTGCTGCGAAGGTGCAGAGAAAACCGCAGCCTTGCGCACAGGCCGCGCGGCAGCCGGAGATCCGCAAGAAGTGCAAAGAGCTCACAGTGAATGTGACACTTCGGCGGCAGCGAGCCTCGCTCGTCATGGGCCGTTGTCTGCCGCCGTGCGCTGCCGGCCCTGACGTCGACGAATGCGTGCAGGGGGCGCGGGCATTCCTAGCTCTCGCATATCCCAATTATTATTCTCATCGTGCTACTCAGCATTTCCTTCTATATTACGACATCATACCTTCCACACGCAATGAGGCCATTTTTTTCACCAAGGCAAGAGTGCGCAGTCCAGCGATACACAGTGCAGCGTAGGTGCCAGCGAGCGCTGCGCCTTGCAGCTGGGCGGCGCGAGAGCGAGCAGCCGGCTGGTGTCGCATCACGTGACGGTCACGCGACCGAGGCTGCCGTCAAACGAGCGAGCATCGGCAGGTGCTCGGCATGGACGGCAGCGTCGAGGCGCCGCCGTCCATGCCAAGATACACAACGTGGAGATACACAACTCGAAGAGAGGGCGCGCACAGCGAGCCGTGCACAAGCCGACTTGTGGGGCAGGAGTGCTCCGGCTCGGTCTCGACGTCTGCAACTCAGCACTGCAGACTGCACGTGACTGCACCCGTGCGGGCCGACCTATTTCTTCTGCAAGCTGGCCATGACGGCATTGATGTCCTGCAGCAAAAGCAAACCGACGTCGGCACGAGGCAGTGAGCAACACTGACAAAAGTGACCGAGGCAGGCTTTGGATGCAAAATATGGTAGCGGTGGTGGCAGCGGCTGTTTCGTGCATGCACATGCGCACACCGTGAGCAATGGAGCTGCGAGCTCCAGTGACCCGCAGGCCCGCGACAAAGCACGAGACACTCGGCCGGTCACGTGGTGGCGGTGCAACACCACGTACTAGCATGGGCGCAACCCTGGCAAGTACACGATTGAGAGAGATTGAGAGAGAGGGAGAGGGAAAGGGTCATTATCATAACATACTCTTGTGTACAATATAATGCATTATATAATGTAGTACTGTAACATATTTGTGATGCCCCCCTTTGAGTTTTGGCCGACCGCTGATGCCTGAGGCTGAGAAGATGGACATTGATAGCCATTCCCTGCCTTCCTGCCCCCTCCAGAGTTAGAGACATCGGGTGGCAAACTTTAACTTTCGGGTGACTTTCAAAGGCTAATCCAAAGGTCAGATCGTGACAGCAAACTCGACGACCTTCTCCCTAATCTGATGCCAGCGGGTCGTCCGGCTGCCGCCTGTACTTACTGAGATAATAATAACAATAATAGTTATTATTATTATCTCGGTAAGTATGCCACCTGTACTTACTGTGATGAGCAGATCTTTCAGAGCAGCGTAGGCGACCTCGAGGTCATCGTTGACGATGTGGTGGTCGTACGAACCGGGCTGTTCGGCTGCAATCGACGGACGCAATGGCTTTGGGAGCATCAAATATGAGCTGAGGTTCAGCAAACCCATACAGCCATGGCCGACCGGAGAGCCCGGCCAGCACTGCTGTTCAATATCTGCGCAAAATGGCCTGCCACGAACCGGACAGGACTGGTAGCTGGTCACACGGCTGCCTGACTGCTCTGGTGCCAGTAGCAGCACCCAAAGCCAAGTGCAACCGTGCGGAAGCGGTGGCTGACGTAAAAGGCGCGTGCCAGCACCGCGGCGATGCGCGCATCAAAGTGCGAGATGAAGGCCTAGGATCACCAGGTGTCTCACAGGAAGCCACAGCTGGGCAGCCCCTGGCATCAACCTTCAAGGTTCAAGGCCACTCAACTGTGAGGCCCTTCCGGTCCTTTTGCTCCAGCATACCCATCCGACCCATCAGACTCCGATCCAGGCTTTACATCGCATCAACGGCTCTTCTGACTGACTAAAAGTCGGCAAACTTTGCTTCCAACGAATCTCACATCGTTTGGAGGCCGCGCCTCCAGTTCCTACGCTCCAAGGCAGCTGGAGCTCACTACTTCCGACTGACATCGGGACATCTGACTTGACATTTAAGAACAAGTTAGAAAAAAGACCAACTGTTTCACACAGAAGTGGGCAAACTGTGGGGGCCTGAGCTGAGCCCCGATAGCCTGTTGTTGAGCAATTGCGGCTGCTTTGCCTTTGCCACAGAGAGGTGGAAGAGGAGGAGGCTCACTCCTGGAGGAGGAGGCTCACTCCTTTGATTAAAACAAGAGCTCGAGAGACTTTGCAGGCATCTGACGAAGCAAAGGCGGAAGGAACTCGTACCATAAAAGACACGTTGCCTGGCCTAAATGGCATGAACATCAACAGCTTGAGACTAAGGATTTCTCACGTGCAAGTGAGTGGGCCCCAAAGATTTAAAGATATAAATATGCAGTAGGACGATGGATGCCCTGCAGCAGCAGCTGTGTCGTAAAATCAAAGCTACTTTTCGACATTTTGGAAACATGCTCTGAATTTGGCAGACCTACCTGTCTCTGATCTGATGCCGACGAGTCTAAATCAATGAGGCAGAAAACAAAGCCAGTTGGTTGTGCCACCAAGCCATGATTGCAAGTTCCCAAGCCGATCCCAATCGTGTACGTCAAGCTAAGCATGAACTTTAGGCACTTGAACAACAGGCGACAACACGGAGGACAGGAACAGCAAGCGAAACTTCGACTGAGATGGATCGCGCACGAGCACGCCTGAATGCACGGCCTGAATGTGATGCAACGCCTGCCTGCCTGCCTGCATGGCACGCACACACGGGCTTGCGTGCAAGCAGACGTTTCCGGCTTTGCTGACCCGACTCGACCCTACTATTCGTGCCCGACATGCTGCTCGGGCATGCCGCAAAAATCATTTTTGGCTTTACCGACGGCGCCCAGAACAGCACTTCGAAAGACCTCCTCCTCATAACTGAGGAGCCCGCGCGATCATGGCCGTCGATGAACCCGTCCACGGCTTTCGAACGCTTGGCTGCTGCTACTGCTCCACAGTACTTACAGTATTCGAGCTCTCGTTTGGCCAGCTCCATGCGCTTCCTCAGACTTTGCTCCGACTCCGTGCCACGGCCGCCCAGGCGCTCCTCCTGCAGCGAACAGTCTGACAATGTCAAGGTCATGCGTGTGCCACTTGGGCGCAGCACACAGCTCGGCTTACACAACCTGGTCCGGATGAAGAAAGATGAGGCGCATTGCCGTCGAACTGGAACAGGAACGGAATGGTCATCTCGTGATGGCCATCGTGTCTGAAGAGGAGTAGGGACAACTTGCCGCAGTGGCACGTTGGCGTCCCGGTGCCGTCTAGACTAACCTATGGTAATGCGCGGTTTTGGCAGGCCTAACGAAAAAAGCCACTAGGGCCTCTACAGTTGGCGATGAACACGGATGCAAGATCGGTCAATAACCCAAGAAAATCAGTCGCAAACCATTGCTACAGGAGCTGCTACGACTTCCTATTGATCAAATTGATCAAATATTGATCAATTGATCGACTGATCAACGGAGCTAAAATTTTATTTTCTGACCCTCAAGACCTGCTGCCACGACTCGGCTCGTTGATATCTGGCTGCACTGCTGCACCGGTTTATCAGCCTCCTCTTAGTCTCAGCTCCTCTCAGTATAATTAATTAGATCCATTCTTTCACTTAAAAAATTCTGGCTACAACTAAAGAAGCTTTCTGCTCTGCTGCCGATCTCTCCTCGATTGCCGATCTCTCATCGACTCAAGGAATCCTCGCGGCCGCGGAATTCTTGTGCAACGACATCGAATCTTCTGCTGCCGCCTGTGGCACATCCTTTCCAGCCGTCGTGAGATGCTATTGCCATGCTACTCACTCACTAGCCCGGCTGCCCTCCTGACTCAGCTACGCTTCTCGCTTTCTCCTTGTTGCGCAAGATGAAGTATGTTGGCCGCCACCGAATGAGCACCGAAAGCTTAGTTAGGCTTACGATGCACTGTAGAAAACTCTGGCCAGCGTAACAGCAGCTTAGCCTAAGCGGCATCATGGAGCTAACAGAGGGAGACAATTAAATATATCTGTCATTTGTATAGCGCCCTAGGATAGCTTAAGTTCAATCCGGGTGCTTTACACATGCCGCAGGAATCGAGCCCATGACCCGGTCGTTAAAGGTTGGGCACGTTGGGCCAAACCAAGGCGATCACTGAAACCAAAAGCAAGAGCCGCGCCAGCTTCGACAGACCGCAACACAGACGATCCATCACAGGACTCTGCCATGCGAATGGTAAAATGATCGGGCGGATAGTAGGACTCAAGCCCGATGCACAAGTCATCCAGAATATGCAATTCTACCCGATTGACCGAACGTGGACGGTTGCGAGATTGCCCTTAGCCCCAAAGAAACGAATGGCGAGTGTTCAATGACATCTTGCACGGTGCGCCTACCATACGGAGCACCGCAGGCGATGACTAGATCGATCGCGGGGGGGGGGGGGCCCCCCGGGCATGCCCAGGCACGCAATCTCACACAGGAAGCAGAGGGCAGCAGCACGAGCGACGCACCAGCACTCCAATGCTCGGAGGAGCTATGAAGAGGTAGCGCGCATTCAAGCCCGCCTTCTTGATGCTCTTCACACCCTCGCTGTCCACGTCCAGTATACAGATGCGACCAGTCTTCATCACGTCGTCCACGGATTTCTTGCTGCAGCAGCAAGAAATCACGTCGCCCGGCTGAGATCACGCGGGCAGCGTCACGAAGGGCATACGTCACGAAGGGCAGACGAGGGTGTGTCCCGTCGGTCGAACCCGAGGGAGGCGACGCCGCCACGCCGAGCAGCCGTGAGCGCGAGGGGCCGACCACCTCGACGGCGACGTTTTCCCCAAGAACAATTGGAAAAATAACGCTCACATTTTCTTTCGCTTGACACCTACTCTTGCAGGCACCAAGACTCATGCTCAGCATGAAGATCAGAAAAGCGAGGCGATACAGCGAGCGAGGCGATACAGCGAGCGAGGCAGATACAGCAGCAGCAGCAGCAGCAGCAGGAGCAGTGTGGGAACGTGCGGCTTATGCCCCCCCTGCTGGCTGGCCACTGCAGTGGATCTTGGCGACAAACAAAGAAAAAAGAAAAACAAGAAGAAATCATCACCTCGTTCCGTACAAGTTGTTCGAGTATTCGGCCGACTCGATGAAGTCGCCATTTTCGATGGCTTGCACCATTTCGGCACGCTCGACGAAATAGTAGTCTGCAACGAGAGTCGTTTCAAAGAGCTCTCATCATTGTCAACGGCGTTCAATGCTGACGACAAGGCGACCCGAAAAATGGGCCCGAGCTCTGGCCCGTTGCGCTGCAGGTCGCCACGCGCTTCGCTTCGCTGGCTTTCCGCCGCCGCCTCCGCTGCTGCTGCTACCTTTTCCGTGCTGTTCGCCTGGCCTGGGCTTCCTCGTCGTGTCTGAAGCGAATCGAAAGAATGCAGCGCGCGAATGCAGACGCCTCTGCCGATCACGTGAACGGCTGAGGCTGGACAGCGTGAGCGCCGCACCCTCACCGGCGGGAGGGGCGGACAGGGAGGAAGGATTAAAGGAATTAAAGGATTAAAAATTAAAATTAAAATTAAAAGATTAAAGGATTAAAGGAAGTGTGCATGAGGGCGACAAGAGCTGTCTTTATAGGAGCCTTCGACGGGTCGCTTCTGAATCACCTACCATCGCATTCCGGGTTCGCTCCTACGGTGACGCGCGTTTCCAAAACAGGGGGCGGCTGCGGCGCCTTTCAAGCGCGACGGAGGCTTTGAATGAGGGGGGGACAACCAAGCGAGCGAGCGAGCGAGCCAGACGCAGGTGAGTGAGTGAGTGCGCGCGCGAGCACGCAGCCGCTCACGCGACACGCTGAAGCCGAACACGTCCTTGTAGTCGCCCATCAGCTTGTTCAGCAGAGTGCTCTTGCCAGAGCCCGACGGTCCGCTCATGACGACGGGTCGAGCAGCCATGACTGCTGCTGCTGGCGCTCGGCTCTCGAAGTGGCGTCTGCGAGCCGACTGAAGGGCAAGGACGATGCAGCGGCTGCTGCTGCTGCTGCTCACGACTCGGCACAGACTCGCCAGAGCTGGCGGTGCAATCTGGAAGACGACGAAAAGTGCAAGAATAAAGCATAAACATAAAGCGACTTCGGTCAAACTGGAGGCCAAAATAAATGGCCAAACAGCCAGCGGGAGATGCTACAGGTGCGAGCGCTACATAACGTTTAACCCTAGCGAGGTCAAACGCAGAGTGGTGCACCATACGATGGGGGGCACAGAGGCACGGGTGCAGAGGTGCAGAGGGTCACAAGAGTAAAAGAGAGAGAGAGTAAAAGAGAGAGAGAGAGAGTAAAAGAGAGAGAGACGGAGAATCGACATCGTGTCACGTGTCACGAAAGCTCACTATCTCGAAGCTATGCACGCCACGCAGACGTCGGAATACTTTGCCTGCCAGCCATGCGGTAGGGCTGGCTTTCCTTCGTGCGAACAGGCAGCCGGCATTAAATCGCAAGAGCCATCCGGGCGGGCACGTCGAAAGATGGACGCCGGAGACACAGATAAAAAGCAGGGCCGGCTTTGCAAAAAAAACAAAACGGGACCGTTCTTTTTGGCGACACGACGTCGGGGACAATAATTGATAATTGGTAATGATTGGGTCTAAGATAACTCTTGATAATTGGGTCGAACAGAAAACTCATTATAATTGGGAGTGAGGCCAATTCGAACCTGTGCCGCCGGCATCTGCATCGATGCCTCTGACTGTCGCCCTCTTCCTGCTCCAACCAACGAGCAGCAGCCATCTTCTCCCGACCTCCAGCGGTGCGAGCACCACGGCGCCGCCAACGAGATCGAGGCGCAGCGCACGAGATCGGCTGCCGTCGTCGGTTCTGACTGAGCTGCCTACGACGACCCTGCTGCCCCCTGTCAGCCGCCCGTACCCCTGAAACCCGTTGGAGACCGCGTCTGGAGCAATCAGCCAGCAATCTGTCTTGCCGCAATCTGCTCACGGCTATGCGCAGCGCCAGCGACCCCGGCAGCTTTCGCTCGGCCACGCTAGATGATGATCGCCGGCACCGAGCGAAAACTTTGAAAGGGGTTAAAGGACACTTTAGGTAGTTGCAGCAATTGCGCCCAACGGAGTGCACAGAAGGCTCAAGCTGTTCGGAGAAGTGGCCGGCCTGCACTGCTTGAGCAAAGTCGCTGGCAACCGCTAGAGCTCGCCCGGCGCCACTTGCAAAGGCAGGCGCCACCTTTCCAGGACGCCTTCTTATTACAGGTGCCATCTGCACTTTCATTCAGTCCCGACAAGTGGGCTAACAGCTTTTTAAATAGGAGCCACCAGTGACTAGCCAGCCCTCCCCCAACAGGTAACAGCTGACCATTTGTTGAGAGGCACTTTAAGCATTTCTAATTGAAAAAAAAAGCCCTGTGGCGGTAGTTTTTTTTACCAAGCCTTGAACAGTGCGTGCAACAGGAGCTCGGGCCACTTGACACTTGTTCACTTGAGCTGCTCACTGTGAGGCAGGGCGAGTTTCAATAGTCATTCGATGGCCAGCGATGCGCATACCGAAAGCACAACAAAGCCGAAGTGACAGGTATGCAGGACAGCACGGACGGACCGTGTGGCAGCCAATGGCGGCACACGGCACTCCTCGCGGTGCGCGCGTACGCCTCTCATGAGTGCCGTGCCGAAAGTCAAACTGCACTCTGGTAAGCTCTAGAGGGCACTCCTAGTCATGCATTCACACATCTGCTCGTGCATGCGAGCAGGCTGGACTCGCCTGGAGTTCCTCGGTCGTCCAATCAGGATCTGCTGAAACAGCTGTGTTAGTACGACCTGCTCAGGGATGTTAAGCAAAGCATAAATCTGGCAGTCCCTTTAGCCAGTATTTCCTTTTGGTTAGTTCAGCCAGAAAGGTCAGCCAGAAAGGTCAGCACGTGGCTGAGCAATCTGAGCAGCATGACAGGCAGATAAGAAGCCTGCTGTTATCGGCCGATCGGCCACAGATGACTCACCACTAGGGTGTAGCTTGGCTACTCGGGCTGGTACTCTTAAGCCTTCCTTGTATGAAGTTTGGGAGAGGCGATAGGGAGACCCCGACGATAAGGGTGATGCAATGCCACTCTGTGGGGTCGTCTGCATGCAGCACCGGGAGGGGGTGGGGAAGCCTGAGAGAGAGAGAGAGAGAGAGAGAGAGAGAGAGAGAGAGAGAGAGAGAGAGAGAGAGAGAGAGAGAGAGAATGAGAAAGAGAGAATGCACGTTTGCTGGAGCCTCGATGTACGGTGTCTGTAGGAGCTTAATTCCAGCTACTTAGAGTACCGAGCCACGACGTGCAGTGCCACTCGTCCTGATGCAAGACGAACAAGCACTTCACAAACATGCGCGCTCGCACACACGCGCACACACACACACACACACAGGGCACCTGAAAACAAGATTCCTCTAGCACTCAAGTCGGCGCCACAGACTCGAACGTTCCATAAACAAGGAAGGACCAGGTCGAATGTGCAAGCGAAGACATGATCTGTCTGGTTCGCACCGGGCGGCAGTGGCACAAGCTGGGGGTGTGGATGGCAGTCTGCGGTTGACAGTGCTTCCAGTGCAATGGAGCCGATGGATCAGCAGCACTGCCTGCTGCACTCGGAAACGCTAGTGCTGGGCGAAGACCATGCAGCTGCGCATAGACGAGCAATGCGGTGACCGGCAGCAGCGATGTCGTTGCGGCAGCAGGGGCTCCGAACGTACAATCGGGTAGTCACGTGACCAATTGATACTACCACGTGACTTCGCCGGCAGCCAAAATGCTCGCGAACCTGTCGGAGCGATACTGCGGCCCCGGGCACTAAGAAAGACGGACGAACGGACGGACGGAGAGATCGTTAGGCCAAGACCAGCCGCAGGCAGTGCCTCCATTCTGCCCAGCCAGTAAAAGACTAGAGTTGAGCTCTCCACAATTAACCGTGCCAAATATGGTTAGGGAATGCAAGAAAATGCGAGGTCTGCACTGCTGAGGGGCAGTCGTGTCCATACATAGGTGGATCGCTGTGGCTGCTGACCTTCTCTGGCTTTAAGGCTGGATTCGATTCACATTTCTTCACAGCAGCGAGACGGATTGGCAACATTGGTGCTGCGCACTGGCTCTACGAGCTTTCTCAAGAAAGAAATGCTCGCCAGATGCCCCGATCGCCACAGCCAGCAAGAAAACTGAGGGAACAGACCACACAAGAGAGAGACAGCGCACACAACCACACGTGCATGCAGAGTGAGAAGCGAGTGCAGGAGCCAGATCCGGTCTCGTACTCGCAGGGTGCATCATAAATGGCAGAAATTTGCCTACCTCGAATTTGCACAGCTACAATCAACATGGCCAGGTACAGTGGTGGGAGAGCTGCACACAATAAAGATAAAGGAGGTGAGAGAGAGAGAGAGTGAGAGCAACAGAGACAGCATGAGAGGGAGAGAGATGGAAGGAAAGGACAGTGAGAGAGATAGAAAAAGATTGAGAGAGACATGAGAAAGACAGGAGACAGGAAGGAAATACGAGTGCCCACATAATCATGCATGTACTCAAGCAACAAAGAGAGAGAGAGAGAGACACGGAGAGACAAGTCAGATAGAAATACATTTGAGATTAGAGGGAGACACCAAAGGCAGAGACAGGGAGAGACATACACACGTAACAGACACTGAGAACATAAAAGAAACATAAGGGAAACAAGAAGGATACCGCGACCGAGCCAGAGAGCAATACACACAGGAAAGAGAGACAATGAGAGAGAGAGAGACGGAGAAAGAGAGATACAAAGAGAGGATAAGTGTGCACTCTCACTCACACACACACAAGTGCACAAGCACGGCACCACGCACAGCACGTGCAAGCCCATGTACGCCCACGCATAAACAAAGGCAAATGCAACCATGCATAATCATGCACTATCCCACATTGCATAATCCCACACTGGTGCACACACGCACACACTCACACACATGCACAAACACACACACACAAATGCACTGGCATTTGCACGCATAAGAGTATATTTGAACATGCTTGTACACAAAAAAGATCATCTCAGAAACCAGTTTATTTTATTTTTCCTATGCAGTCCTAAACAGTTATGCAAAAGATTAACTCACAAACTTTAATTAGTATAATTCATTTGTATATAACTCATTTGCATAGTGCCCTAAGTGAACTTAATCTCTATTCAGTCGCTTCACACATATGCCTCAGGGCTCGAGCCCACGACCTCAGCCAGACCTTGGTCGGGGCGAGCACCTTAATCGCTGGGCCAAACCAGCTCGGCATTCAAACTCAATTAAAACTCAAAAACATCAAGCACACGTCGAGTACATTCTACTAAAGCCGATCCACACGAAGCCAAAGAGTGCAACGGGGATGAACGAAACCCACATGATTCGACTTGTAAATGTCTCGAGTGATTCGTCGAGACGCCTGGGATGATTCATCGGCCTGTGACACCAGTGCATAGGAGGACCTGTCTCCGAATTGGAAGTCAGCCAATATGCTTGTATGAAGTAGTTCAGACGCTAGATCTAACCTTGATGCACGACTAAGATGACCCAAAGAAAACTTCTGCTAAGAAAAATTCGCTTTTACTACGGGCAAAATAAGCTTGGCCCACGAGAGTGCTCTCTGTCTGTTTCCCCCTCTCTCTCTTTCTCTCTCTCTCTCTCTCTCTCTCTCTCTCTCTCTCTCTCTCTGCTGTGTGCGTTTCAGGTTTCAGGCTCAATCGACCTATGCCGAGAATTTCGTGCGGAAGATGTCGCGACTTCTCAAGGGAGCCAGTGAACCACGATAGGACTTTCAGTGGGAGTGACCAGACAGCCGTGGCAGCCTCGGACGGAGCTTGAGAGCCAGCCACTCAGCTGCCACGGCGAGAAGTTCTCGTCTTAGCTGTCCGCTGACGCGCTGCTGTTCACGTGCCGAGCATTACGTCTCGTTCCGGTTCCGGGCGTAGCGCCCGATCAGACACTATTCGCAATCTCGGAACGCGATCGCCTTAACCGCCGGAGAGTCAGCCAGAAGCCACGTGGACAGCCTGGCCTACCACGAAAGGCGTGGCGCCTCGTCGCGATGACCAATGTCCTCGTCGGCACGACACGCGACCGCTAAGCCACTCACCCACACCACCGCCGCCGCCGCTACGAGGCTACTAGTCCGGACGGCATCGCACAGCCCGCCTCGGGTGGCACGCCTCGCAGACCCAGCGACATCTCTCACGTCCGGCGACTATTGTCAATAGCATGGCGGCTGGCGACGCAGGCAGGGCAGGACGACTAGCTCGAGCGCGGCGCTAATGCCGAGCGAGGGGCGCGGTAAACCGCTTAGCCAGCGGCATTTCACACCTCACATTGCACGGTCAAGGGCAGCATCGTTGGCGCTCGAGAGAGCGCTCTCTCGAGCACGCGGTCGCGCGTACCGGCGGCGGCGGCGGCCGGCAGTCGCCTAACGAGGCGGCGTTTTACCGCCGCGATGCAAATGCCGCCCTCGATCGGAAGCGTTGCTCAGCGTTGCTCTGCCGCGTCGCGCTGAAGTTGAGGCACGCGAACTACGATCGAATCTGCCAGCGAACGAGGGCGCGCGAGGCGAACGCACCATACCTGGATACGCGAACGGGCGCACTTGAGCCGGCTTCGTCGACTTCCGCCGAAACCGACGCCGGAAAGGAGAGCGCTGTATCCGGCGTAACCAGGCGCGTCGCAGCCGACTGCAGTTCGCGGAGCTGTCGGCGCGGTTAAATGGCGGTTCGGGCCGCCGTCGGTGTGCAGGCGCGCGCAGAACAAACTCGAACGCTAGCCGCCGATGAAATGACAGCCGGCGGCATGTTGGGTGTGGTTAAGGCAAGTTTGCCACTTTTTATTCGTCTGCCACTCCGAATGATGAGCTTCCGGCGGCGGGGTGTCGCCCGCTGTCGTTACAATGTCGCAAGCCCCTAAGCCACGGTCACACATCGGTTAGCTGGTACAGATGTGGGTTTATTAGTATACTGCGTATTTAAAAACACGATTTAAATCTCCCGATGTAAGTAAGATGGCAGCCGCAGGGCTCATTTGCGGCACCCGTCCGTTACAGCGAATGGACGCTGAGACGGATGAATGTCGGCGCTAGCTGCCTTTTGGGTGTGGTCAGGCGCGGGGTAATCGCTATGCGGCGGCTGCCTTATCGCCATGCTGCTACGTCCGCCGGGCTTGGCTACACCGTGGATCCTGCAGCCAGCGGACGCAGCGGAGCGGAGCCTCGTCCTGCGACGCTCGCTCTGATCACCGCTTCTCGCCGAGCTGCACTGGCTCCCAAACAAGCAGCGTATCGACTTCTTCAAGGTTCTGTCGCTTACTTCTTGTGAGGGCCCATCGTTCCCTGGCTCCCAGACTACCTATCAGAACTACTCCCCCCCCCCCATCAGGGCAAGCATCGTACAACCGCTGCTCTGACTCAAATCGTTTGGCCATTCCTCATACGAAAACCACAAAACCGTTGAAGACCGCGCCTTTATTTAGTTCGTATGCTCCCAAAGCCTGGAACTCACTACCGACTGGCGCCACGACATCCCCTGATTTGACGACATTTAAAACGAAGCTTAAAACTGTTAATTAGATATTACGGTTTAATTACTTTAATTCAAATTACTTTAATTAAACTGTAAAGGCTTAATTTAATTTAATCACTGTTAAATGTAATTGTATAACTATTTAATTAATTTAATTAAACTTTAAAGTAAAGCAATTAAAGTAGTTTAATTTAAGTAGTAATTAAAGCTTTAATGTAATAAACCTACAGGTTAAAAGCTTGTTTATTAAAACATTCATTGGGTCCTCGCGATGCGTTCTTCGTGCGATTGTGCTCTCAGGCACTGTGTACCAGCTGCTACTAAACGTATCTACGTGTTGACCCTGTGCATGCCGCATCCAACAATGTTATGCTTGATGGTATAGCGAATGTTGCTACTAATCATTGGGTCATCCTTTCTTTACCGCATCTGTAAAGTGCCTAGAAATAGAACTGTTCTCTGAGGTCGCTATATAAATGTAGTATTATTATTACAGTAGTCCCCTTTAGCCGTTTAAAAATCGCAAAGGTGGCATTATAATGATATATATATATATATATAGTTCATTTGTATAGCGCCCTAATAATAATAATAAAAATAGTGCACTTGATAAAGCGCCCTCAGAGAACTTAATTTCTCTCTAGGCGCTTTACATTTGCTGCAAAGGGAAATGCAATTGAATGATGAGTAAAATCATGCTTGATAAACAAACGAAATGAATAACATGGTTAGGGGTGACATGCACAGGGTCAGCATGCAAATGTGGTTAGTGGCAGCATGCAGTGTCAGCACGCATAAGCACATCAAGGACGAATCACAGGGACCCACTAAATGCTGTCTTAAATAGGTGTTTTTAAATTCTTTTTAAATGTGGTCAGGTCAGGGGATGTTCTGATGCAGGTCGGGAGGGAGTTCCAGGCTTTGTGAGCATACGAACTAAATGCACGGTCTCCAAAGGATTTGAGGTTTGTACGAGGTATTGGTAGACTGTTGGATTCCGAAAAGCGGGTGGTACGCTGCTTGGCCTGCTGGGGGAGTAGATCTGAGAAACAGGCTGGAGCCAAAGAATCTTGCTGCAATCGCCTGATCGTACATGGCGGTAGGCCAGCGAGCAGTGAGTTGCAGAAGTCGAGACGGGATGTCACGAACCATGGACCAACTTAGATTTGGTATCCTTATCTAAACAAGCCCGAATTTTAGCAATACCTAAGAGAACTTAATCTCTATTCAGGGGCTTCACATGTGCCACGGGGCTCGAGCCCACGATCTTGGTCTGGGCGAGCATCTTAACCAATGGGCTAAACCCGTCAGCCGTCATTACCCGTCGTGCAGCGCCGTCGTTGAACCTGCCGTTGAACTATGGCCTTTATATTATCGTTACTCGGCAGTATCGTCTGATAGTACCTGCCGTACGTTCTCGCTGCGAGCGAGTTCAGAGCGCTCGCTTCGCAAGCAGTGATAAACAGAATAAGAACTCGGACTGACTTCTTCTAATTATAATTAATACGCGCGTACGTAGCTCGCCGGTGCACCGCGAACGAGTTCCACTCGCCCGTTTTTTCTACTTTTCTGCTCGCGTGCGTGCGTGCAGCTCCGTACCGGGTTCCCTGCTGCACTGTGTGCACAGCGTGGCCGAAAAGGAGAACTCCACTGCTGCCGCCGCTGCATGTTCCAACGAATTCGCCTTCTATCGTCCGTCAAGCGCCGGGCATTGACCCTTCGCTTCTGCCCGCAGCGACTGACGGGCTCCTGATCGGCCGCGAGACAGGCGATCGAGCAGCCAGCCGCTCGCCAAGCTTCTGCCGCCTACAGCGATTCCACCGCCTCTTACTAAACTTTCAAAGCAAGAATTAACCGATTCAACAGCCTCGTTTAAATAGCGGCGGAAGAGCCTTCTCGGCTTTGGTCTAGCGGTTAAGGTGCTCTCGCCCCGACCAAGGTCTGACTGAGGTCGAGGGCTCGAGCCCCGAGGCGTATGTGAAGCGCCTGAACGGAGATTAAGTTCTCTCAGGGCGCTATATGAATGAATTACAAATATAAATTCTACCAGTCCGCCAGCTTGCAGCAGACGACGAAGCGTGGCGGTCAGCGGTAGCTGTCGAACCTACGACACCGTGAATCGAGAAAAAAGTCGTTCGTGTACCTTAGCAGCCAGGCCAAGATTGGAGCTCCGTCCACTTCCTTCTCTGGCTGCAGCCATCGAAAGGCGCCATGTAATGTTTCAGCGACCCAAACAGCACCGGAGCCAACGCTGTGGGCCGCACGTGGCCCATAGGGTGAAATGCGGCTGCCTTCTCGGGGACCGCAGTGGTACGTTTGAGCAGGTAACCGAGCATGTGCACACAGGTGGCCCACCGACCTAATTTGACTGTATACTTTTCGCTTTCCCTTTTAAGATTCTATTAAATAAAGATGTGACTGCAAATATCACCTGTCAGTAAAACGAAACGTACGTGCCCGGTCAGGGCTCACTCACTCACTCGGACCTAAGGCCTCGGTAGCAAAGCTGTGAAAGCAGTTTTTGCCGGTATTTTTGCTACAGCTTCTTTTCTTTGTTTCGTCGAGTTTTGGCCAAATGCTGCATTGGGCGCTTTGTGATACGCTCAGTTATTGGCTTTGCTTAATAATAATAATAATAACGCACTTGATAAAGCGCCCTCAGAGAACTCAATCTCTTTCTAGGCGCTTTACATTTGCTGCAAAGGGAAATGCTAAGTCGGCGATAGCTGAGCCTATATTCAAATAGCTGTCCTCTCTAGCAAATTGACACTAGCTCAATTTTTCTTTTTAATAAATTTCTCACTTTTGGACTTGTTCAAATTAACTCTTATTTTCAATTAAAAATTTAATTAAAATCTAAATCTTATTTTTTAGTCTCATTATAGATAGTCTCGCCATTCACAATCCTGCAGCAGCTGGCATCCTTCCATTGATCAGCTTCGGCTAGCGAGTAAGCACAGCAGTGACTACCGTTAGGGAACCTCTGTACAGTGCACATTCTAAATTATATAGGCTGACGCTTGCATGCATCTGCAGCTGAGACTCAAGAGCATAAAGCCGGGAAGACTAAGCAGGTGTCATGCTGGAGTTTTCAGCGCAAAGCCTTGAGGGGCTGTCGGTGCCCAACTTGACTTGCAGCCACCATCTCCTCAGCACTCGTAGGACCTCGAGTCGTGACGTGACATTGGGCACGTGACTCGGATACTCGCTCAGAAGACAGTTTCTTTCAGTCTGCTGCTGCTCGCCACTGGCGATCGCTCAAATCGCCTCCAAATCAAGTCGCAAAAGTTCCACCAAGACAGCAACGCACTCCCAACTAATCGGTGACCTACAGCCGAGCTGGCATCTAACAGCACGTGCTAGCTTGCATGCCCAGTAAGCATTGATCTATCTTTTGAGCTTTGGCAGTAAGAAAAGCCGTCGAGGCGCCGTGCTCGCTCTCTGTGGCGAGGCGAAGCAGCAGGAGCCAACGATCAATGGACGCGGCACACACACAAAATCGTGATGGGCAGCTGACGCTGACAATCTGCTGCAGCGACTCCCGACTTGAGCCGTGAGCAGCAGCAATCTAACGCGATGCAGAATTCGGTAGCACTAAAATCGACGCGCGTCGAGCGCACCTCCCCGGGCAAAGGAGGGGAGAGAGGGACCGATGCCCCGACCTCATGCTGCCGCAACGATCACTTTTGCAACGGCTGGAGGGCTCGGCCCGCAGGCTCGCGTAGACTTTCCTCCGCAGCACTGCTCCCTGAGAGGCTGCGCATGTTTGCATGCAGCGCACGCAGCACGCCCCGGCGCTCCAGCAGCAGTGGCAGCACTCGGTCGACGCGACTCGCTGCTGCGGCTGCTGCCTCGCTCTTGGGGGAGGGGCCTCGCCAGTAGGTTAGGTTGGCAGCTCCGCCCAGCGACGAGCAGACGACATTCCGAGGGGCACGTTCCTTGCTGCTGCTGCCCAATCTCTCTCACTTATCGAGCCGAGGCAGCACGGGCAGGATGAGATTTCCAAATGACGACTCCTGAGTTATGAAGTAGCCGAACGAGTTGGAATGCGCGTGCTCCAGAGCGGCCTTCTGCGCCTGCGACACGTGGGCGGCCGTTCCGCCGCCGCCGATGGAGTACAAGGGGCCACCGGGCGCGAGCGGCCCGCGCGCCGCCACCGCCGTCGATGACGACGACGTCGTTGCCGACGTCCCGGCCGCCACGGCTGAAGACGACAGAGACGCCGCCACCGCCAAGGTCGAGGACGACAGGGACGGAGCGGCGGCGGCAGCAGCAGCGGTGACGGACTGCTGCTGCTTCAGTTTCTTCTTCTGCTCGTCGAGCTCTTTGAGCAGCCGCTTGTTCTCCTCCGTCTGAGCGGCCGTCGGCGGCTGCATGGCAGCGGCGGCGGCCGCGACTAGGCGACACAAGAGGGCGGCGGCTGCTGCAGCTGCTGCGTGACCTGGGGGAGATAAAACCGCAGACAGCATCGACTGGACGTCGGGGAGAATGCCTGGCGACAACGACGCGTGCGAGCGCTCCAGAGAGAGAGAGAGAGAGAGAGAGAGAGAGAGAGAGAGAGAGAGAGAGAGAGAGAGAGAGAGTAGGAGAATGCGAGCGCTCGAAAGAGAGAGAGAGAGAGAGAGAGAGAGAGAGAGAGAGAGAGAGAGAGAGGCAAGAGACGCGCGAGCGACCGACCGAAATCGGTGCGAACGAATAGGCGCCAGGCGAGACTGCAGCAAAGACACACGTGTAGTCTTGCCCTAGAAACCATGCATGGACATCATTTCGGATTTCGCCGTGGAGATGTTCATAACCATCGACGGGCAGGATTCGCTGTTGCCAAATGGCGTAGGAGTTAAAAGTGCCACGAAGAGAGATTTAGCTTTCCCCAGATGCTAAACAAATGTATTAGCATTTTAATTTTATTCTTGAGCGTTGGCACCGGCTTCTGGCCGCTCTTTGAGGTCGCGCGATCTTTCCCTGGATTGGCCTGGAATCGATGTAGCTTTTACTGGCCTCCTGCATATGGTCACGGCATTTCTAGAATTCGTCGGAAATGGGAAATCCAGTCAGAATCGCATCACAACAGCAACGATAATTACTCAAACGAGCAGCTATCTGATGGCTAACAGTTCTGCTGCTACTTTACATGGCATCTGACCGTGCAAGTTTCTCTGCAGAGCAGAATGGTAGGCGACTCGACAAAAGCCGCATCGCCTACCAGGGAGACCCGAGTGTGTCACGTGCAGGTGAGTGTCGCGTGACACACTAAGAAGCCGGGTGCCTTTCCGAAACAGCCCTGCGCTCACCGACGATCGTCGCACGATCGTAAGATAAGCTATTATGAAAACAGCCAGCCAAACGGTGACTGGCCTCGCTCAGCTCAGATGCATCGACACGCGCACGCTCGCTCAGAATAGCGACACCGTTCACGGGAAACTTTAGCTACTATTCAAGAACCAGGCTCAAGAACAAGCAGGCGTTATCCTTGTACCTCACGGGTGAGGCTGAAGTAATTATAATGATGCATTTGCATAGCACCCTGGAGGAACCACATCACTCTCGATGCACTTTACATTGGCTAGAAATGAAGCACAAGCACTGATCACTGACAGCGACATATACTACTGCCGATGTGCACACATATAAATGACTATTCACATGGACTAGGCTAATACTTTGAGGTGCAAGCGAGTTTTTGGCTTCATTTTACTTGTCGATCCAGTAAATCCTATCATCTAAGTCGGTACGGAGTGCTAAGTCGGTACGGAGTGCACAGGAACTGGCTGCATGGCCTGCGACGAAGGATGTACTGTAGGTCGGAGGCAAAGCTAATGACCACAGTAAGCGGTGCTGGCGGTACGAGAGAAAGCCGGGGAAGTAGTAAGTATGTCAGAAAGAGAGAGAGGAGGATCAAGAGAATGAAGAGACTTACAATACCGAGGGCAGCAGCCGGTCTCACAATGACGGGCCCGTGTGCTACAAACGACCACTACTTTTAACGGCAGCTCGCTTTCGCGGGACATCGATAACTATTCTAATCAAGAGCTCAAATCTGCGGCCACAGCCTCTCGCTCGCTCGGCTGGACTCGTGGGCTCGGCTCGCTCGGCTGGGACTGGTGTGGATGTCGGAGACGCCCACACCAGTCCCAGTCCGCTGGCAAGCGGCGATGGCTGAACTTCTCTCTCACACTGCGAATGGCTTAACGATGCTTTGATCCGAGTAGCCGGTGTAAAAATCGCGGCAATGCGGCACACAGTCAAGCCGCAGCGTTCCCGGTGCTAGAACTTCCGGTACTCTCGTCAGGGGCCAGCCTGGGAGGTGCCGGCACGCGCACTCGCCCAGCGGATGGCCAAGGTGGTTACCACTACCGGGTAAATAAGTTACGCCTTAGAATCATTCTCTAAGGGTCGACTTCGCAGGGTTTTCGGCGCAAGCGCGACTACGACTTATGCACGCAGAACCGCCACAGCGAGCGGTCCGCGTTACTAAACTAAACAAAAAAAGAACTCAAAAGCCAGGACGGCCACGAGCTCCCACTTCCTTAAAACTATGCTGCCTTTTCTCCAGGCCTCAAAAAGATCGGCCCTCATACCTTTGCCTGGGTGCCTTCGTGTGGCGGTAATCGCGTCCGTGTCACGATATCTGAAGCAATGAATGGTCAGCGCGGCAGACCGGCGGCAACTCAGCAAACGAACCTCGAGGAGGGGGGGCTTGCTGTGCGCCGCCTTAATCGTAACTGACATGGCAACCTATTTGCTTTACAAAAAAAGCACTTAAATACATATGCATTGTTTTAAAAAAAAACACAATTAATAAAAAGACTTACTTAGCCCCCAATCTGTTCGCTTTATAACATCCTTGTCTCCAGCCCGGCTTGCTGTCGTTAACGCTTATCTGCTGCTACTGCAGCGGTACACGCCGGGCAGCCATGGCGGCTTACGGGACCCTGCGTGGGCTCGCCTGCAGGACTTTCGAGCGCTGTCTTACGTCCTTGGCTCGCGGTAAGCGCATGCCACGCTGCTGTTATCAAATTAGGATTTATATGCTTAAAAGTCTCAAGTGCTATTTCCTCGCACCCGTGCGTTCGTTTTGGCGGCATGCAAAGTCACTCGCAATCTTCGGCTGCTCCGGCTCCGAGCTTGCTGACCCAAACCGCCGTCCGTCCGGAGGTTTCTAAGCTCATAGCCGTGCACGTCTGCAGTGCTGCAGACCGTGCACGGCCGTGCGATGCTCCCTGACGTCGTTCAGCGAGCGTGGCGATCGCGCTGCGGCTGTGCGTGCGGACGCGTCTAGGCTACTCGCAGGCGGGAAAAAAGGGGATCCCGCGTTCTGGTCAGCCCCGAAAAATTGGGCGAAGTATTAGAATGCGCTCGAGCGTGGGAACTGGGAGATCGGTGACCGGCGAGGTGACTGCTTCGGCGTGGGCGCGCGTGCCCCAGTGCGGCACCGAGCGTCGGCTTGCATTCCTAAGCTTCGTTGAGGCGGTTTCAGACTCATCTTGGCCTCGCTTTGTTCGTCGGCGCATGCGTCGCCGAGGAGATCGGGCAGAGCGATCTCGGAGCGACGGAACGTCGAAGGGAATCCATGCCATATATCTGATCTGGCCCCGAGCGCACAGTTCACCCACGACTGGTCGTTTGCTCCTGGCTTCCGGCTGTACTTCTTGGCCAAGAAGTACAGCCATGCATAGACCGCCGGAAGCCAGGAGCAAACGACCAATCGTGGGTGAACTGTGCGCTCAGATCAGGCCAGATCAGATATGTGGTATAGATGCAGATCAGCCACATGGGCCTTTTCAGACAACTGGCTCATTATCATCCTGCTGAGAACCAAATCTGTTGCTCAACTGTCGTCGAGCGGTAGTGAATGCCCAGGTCTTGCAGCACGATCCTTCATAAAGTTCTCGTACCTTATGCCAGGAATGCGATGCAGTGAGCTCTCCACTTTCCTGTACCGGAAAAAGAGCACCATGACCTCACCGCCTCCTCCAAGACCTGAGACCAACGTTACTTGTTATCTAAGAGTCGAAATTTGTTCTTTTCTATCCAATAAACCGAGCACTGATCTGCACCGTTGCAGTGGGCGTGGCACTTGGCCACTTACCAGCCTTTCATCCTTGTGCTTCTGGCTCAGCCAGTGGGCGTGTCCTTGGCCACTGGTCGGAAAATCGTGTACTCTGCGAGTCGACGACCCACCGCTTGCAGACCTAGTTTTGGTTCGTAATGCGGCTTCGAACGTCTACGCTAGCTCGGCAAAACTGGCCTTCTTATCCCGCAGAGTGCAGCCACCTTCACTAGATAGTCCTCGTGGCTTAGATGTCTGGCTTCTTCGACGTAGGCAGCGGCGTTTTGTCAACAGACCCCTTCCTTGTGTACTTAGCCAGCATAAATAATAGATAATAGATAATACATAGATAATGCCTGGCACAAGCTTCATTCATTTCAAGTTCACAAGCGATCTTCCTACTGCTCCACCCCTGTTCGTGAAGGACTAGCCGAATACCTGAAGCAAAGTCGCTGTGTTCCTTAGGCATGCTACAGCCACAACAGTTCGATGCCCGATTGATGGGAATGGGGAAATAAAACATGCCCGAAGATGTCAAGTATCTCGCACACTTTCTCGCACGAAAAAGGTCGCGTGTTAATCTACTTCAAGGCTTAATTCTGGAAAGGAACCGAGATTTTAGAAAAGCGCAGATTTCTGCCCTGAAATTGGTCGATTTTGACCATTTCCGTACGAATACCTCATCTTGACCGCACTTAACTCTCCCCGTGGTGCTATTCATAATTTCTGTTGCTAAGGGCATCACTCCTGAGCCACTAAGCTGCTTGTAGGCCAAACAGCAGTGGAACATGGCCTCTTCTCCATTGTTATGTAATTCTTATGGCCTTGATTGTGAGTGCCGTCTGCTCTGTCTGCTCTCCTTCATGCTCCTCCCGCTTCGCTGGAGACTGGAGAGCATGAGCAGGCAATAGGCACAGTCTTCTGCGGGGAAGGGATTGGTGTTCGACGATCTCGCATTCTTTGAGCTGCCTTCTTTTCTGTTGCAGGTAGTAGCAGATGTGACCACAGAACCCTTCTCACGGCCGCATACGCATGCTCGGATGCTTGGAATGCCCGCCTGACCAATCCGACTCTCAGCCGTCTCAATGCTAGTAGGTTACTAAAGGGCAGATTTAAATGTACCCGTATCACTATCTGCCGCAAGTGTGGCTGGTGGTAGCTGGCTAATAGCAAGCTTTAATGTGACCGATGTGTGTTTGCAAATCGGCAAGCTGGTCAGAAGAGTAGACGCAGCATTCTATCAATAGATAAATGAACCTATTGCCTATGCAAATGGTTGCCATGTTTGCTGGAGAGCGGTCAGCTAGCTATACAGAGCCTGTCAGCTCCTTGTGCCTCCCCCCTCACTGCCGGCAGCTAGCTTTAAGTCAATGTGATCTCTCTCTCTCTCTCTCTCTCTCTCTCTCTCTCTCTCTCTCTCTCTCTCTCTCTCTTTCTCTCTTTCTTTCAGCTGTCGGTATACCTAGCTGAACTGCTGCACCGGTTTCAGCCTCCTTGTGCCCTCAGGTCCTCAATGGGCAATAAATTAGCTGTTCCATTCCTCTGCTTAAAGATCATTGGCGACAGACGCTTTTGTCCTGCAAGTTCTAGACAGTAGAACTCGCTTCCACAATTCTTAGGTAACGACGTCTACCCTGCTGTTGTCGACTGCTGTACATCCTTTTTAGCCGTCCTGAACTGCTACTTTCATGCTACTCACTTCCTCGACAGTCTGCCTGACTCAGCCGTGCTTCTCACTCAGTCTTTTGTTGCGTGAGATGAAGTCTGTTCGAGTGCATATCGAAAGCCGATGGGAGTGTCTCGATAGAAAACTCTCCTGTGTAGCACCCACTTAGTCTTTGTGGAGCCACAGACGGATATACGTTACATTGCATACATCTATGGCTGCAGGACGAACGGCAGGTGCATGGCAACATGCTTCCATAATGGATTAAAAACCGAACGTCAACGCTTCGCGCTGCAGCAAGGGAGACGGCAGCAGCAGTCCATTCACCTCACGAGCTGGCACGCGTGCATGCGACTGCCTACAGAGTGGGAGTGGTCGGCGCTCCTCTGATGCAATGCATTGTATAGCAGCTGGCCGCTCGCGTTTTCTCGACCAGCCAGGCTCGTGGTCGACATGTCTCGCGTCTCTGGCCTGCCATCGCCGTAGGCCCAGCGAATGGCAGTGAAGACCTCCGAACGCCAGGGAGGTACCAACGCACCACTGGCACAGACCCACCCAGTGCCCCGGTGTTGCCCACTGTGGCTAAGGCCGTATACTGTTTTACGGGTAGTCAGTGATTAATGCAATATGTAAATATGAATGAAATACTATGGTATAATATAACTGAACTGTCGGCTGAATTATAATTATTGTGTTGTGCTAAATGATCCAACGAGACGTCTTAGTGCTAAGCCGACATCGTAGCCCTAATTCGACCACGACCTCTCGAGATCGCCTGCTTGCATGCTGGGGGAGTGACGGCCTATTCGTTTGCTGTTGCTGCGGTTGGTGCAGCTGCTCACATTCAGGTCTCGTTGCGAATGGCAGCTGCTGGCACCATCCAGCATCCGGTTGAGTCGCTTTCATCTGCTGTAGGCGAATTCGTGGTGCAGCTGCGCGAGCAGCAGCTGAGGGAAGGCCGTTTCAGCGTCGTTGACTTGGAGCTGGTGAGTGAGTGAGTTGATGGATGGATGCCACCACATCGATGCAGGAACTCGGCAACCTGTGCAACCATCCAGAGGGAAGGGATCACCTACACGTGGTCTCTCTCTCTCTCTCTCTCTCTCACAGACTGTTTCGACTGCTCTGTGCCTGATGCACTATTTTCGTGTCTCACTATGCCCAATCACGTGATGTGCTGATGTCCAATCACGTGATGTGCTGCTGGTCTTGATTCTTTCGAGCTCTTTTGCCTGACATGCTGCAGAGAGTGCGCACGCTCTGCGACGATGTGCTGGTGGGGTGTGTGGTGTGCTGGATGTTTGGGTATATAATGCTGCCTACAAGAGAGTGAGATAGAGAGACAGAGAGGCAGACAAAGAGAGAAGACGGAGAGACACAGAGGAGAAGATTGGCGCTCCCCCGGCACATTTAGTTGTATTTCTGCACACCGTGTTTTATATTTACCCCAGGCCCGCGATGCAAAGATCGAGGTGCTTTGCACACGATCGTGCCGCCTGCAGCTGTTGCATGCATTCATGCACCGCTTTTCCTCGCTCTTGGCGCGGCTGCGGGCAGGCGCCTGCGTGCGCGATCGGGCACACTCTGCTTGTGGAGGGATGGACGTAGGAACGCGTGAGTCGCCTCCGCTACGATTTGCTTTTGTTTTAGCTGTGCAATCGGATTCAAGAGATACAACCCGGCCAGCTGGACCTTTTCGAGTCACTCCTCGCCAGGTACCTAGTCGGCATTCGGCTCGTGCTCCCCCCTTCCCCTCTCTCTCTCTCTCTCTCTCTCTCTCTCTCTCTCCCTCTCTCTCTCTCTCTCTCTCCCACTCTCTGTCTCTCTCTCTCCCTCCCCCTCTCTCTCTCTCCCTCTCT
The DNA here is from genome assembly GCA_009760855.2 of Cristatella mucedo. NCBI lineage: Eukaryota > Metazoa > Bryozoa > Phylactolaemata > Cristatellidae > Cristatella > Cristatella mucedo. The sequence goes on from WPIO01000040.1 coordinate 3,309,597, forward strand.
GCTTGTCTGATGCCGTCTGCATCCTGCTGGCATCTTGCATCCACGTCTTGTCTCGTCATCGTTTGAGCTTGCGCAAATCGGCAGACGGCCTGGCCGCAATCGAGTCCATGCCGCACGCCATCGTTCGAGGCTACGTGGAGCTCGGCGAGACCGAGCGACTGCTGAACCTGCTACACGATAAGGTACTCTTGTAGCCACGGTTGTGCTGAAGCTCTGTGCTAGGTGGTCAAGCAATGCGTGACCAGTTACCGGCATGCCGTGTTCGCTTGTGCTGAAGGCCTTTGCTCTGCCGGTGATTCGGTGTCGTGTGCTGCATAGAGACCAATACCGACAATGGCCGACGATTTGCTTGTGGGAGCCTACATGGAGGCTGCTGGATGTATTTGGAAGCATCCTGCCAGTCCGTTGCGAGCACTAAGTTGGCTGCTGTGGATCCTTCCATGGCCTTTTGTCGTTTGAGAAATTGGCGGGATTCTGAGAATATTCGTGGTACTGTTCTTCTCTGACTTAGGCGATTCTAATCCTTGAAAACGAAAGACGTCGTAAATGCTTCAGGTGGCTAGGAAGCCGGTCCGATCCGTTGGTTTCATGAAGCGCTCCAGACGGATGTGCACGAATCCCTATATTAAACGTGCGCGTGCGCCTAGATGCCCCAAAACTAGAAAGCTTGTAAAACAAGTGTGTGCCCTATACACTGCTGTCTAAATATGTCCATGCACCCGGTACATCTATCTGAGTTCGGTTGCTGGTAATGCCCGTATTCGAGTACGTAATTAGTTGGCACAGCTTTCTGAAGTCACTCCAGGGAGATTGCAGTTCAGACAACGAAATGCTGAGGTGACTGATAGTTCGGAGGGCAGCGTTTGGAACATTATTAAGAAACATCTGGACCATTGTATTACAGAGCCACAGGCTGCCTCGCTAGGGTGCCCTCGACTAACTTCTCTAAGGAATGAGCAGTTACTGAAACCATTACTGTGAAGTACAGCATTGGAACTGCTAAAATGCACTGCCAAGCTCTCGTAACGGTCGTGAGCCCAAATCTCGTGAGTGGATGGTTTAACGAATAAGGACTGAAAGTACCGGTCGCCAAGTGCAAGCCATTGTTGACTGAGCAGCACAAAAAGCCGGGCTGGATTTTGCTTGCTGCTACCAGCAGCTTGTACAGTGGAGCAGCAGTGTGCTGTGGACCGGTGACTCCACATTCAATTCTTTGGGCTGCGATATGAGGAGGAAGTACGTTGGCCGGCGATTAGGCAAAGCTCATGTTGTCTGTTGTCTGCAAAAGCATGAAATTCATTGGTGAGAGTATATTGGTATGTGGTTGCTTCTCAACATTCGGTGTTGGGCATCTGCACGGAAATCATGGAATCGTTAATCATAATGTCTATGTGGTCATTGTGCAGAATGCTGGCTTGCCATTTGCTTGTGCTCTTCATGAGTACTTCACGGTTGGGAGCACGACGGAGATCCAAAATACAGCACTGCTGTGGGGGTTAAGAGTTGTCTACTATACCTGAAGACTACGGCTTCGAGCCAATTGAGGTCATGCAGTGGCTAAGTCAGAGCCCGGATGTGGGACGAAGTCGATCACTCTCTAGGGGTCAGAGTTCTCTGGCTCGTGAAACCTGATAAGTTCTTCGAGGTTTCTAATGATTCGTAAACGTCGAGTCGATTTTGCAGTTATAAAAAAAAATCATGGCGTCTCGGCTTGTTGTTGATTGTATCTAATAAATTGCATATAACTGAGACTATATATATATACATACTAAAAAGTGCTACCGTTGTTAGTTCTGTGCTAAATCTTGTGCAGTTTGAGTTAAATAATTGCTAGTAGTAGGTACGTAGAAACGTTTGGACAGCAGCGCATACATTCTTAGCATCTTGGCTCTGTAATTGTTTAGCAAAGGCCAAGGTTGCAAAGGCCAACAGAAAAACGTCAGCCGAATGGCGCCGGCTTCTCGTAGCTTCTGGGAGGTCGGCTTCTCTCTCAGGGCTAGCGAGATGGGCCGTTACAAGGCCACGTCATTCATGCAAGTTGAAACCCTGTAAATTTGCCGGTACGTCAGCAAGCCCGGTTCCAGCATCGGTGAGTCTGTTCGTGCCACTGGTCCACTGAGGCACGTGCCACTGGTCTGAGGAGGCACGTGCCACTGGTCCGAGGAGGCACGTGCCACTGGTCCGAGGAGGCACGTGCCACTGGTTCGAGGAGGCACGTGCCACTGGTTCGAGGAGGCACGTGCCACTGGTCCGAGGAGGCACGTGCCGTGTGTACAAGGCTGCCCGCGACTGCAGCTGGAAGCAGCTGAACGCCCGAGGTAGTAGCAGCAAACCGGCAGCATTCGTCCTGCGAAATATCGCTGACTCGCTGCTGCTAAACAGGAAAAAAACAGGATGGCTGCCTGTGGCTCCCACGAATACCAATCAGGCCAGGCGTCTCAAGCAGCTACCTAAGAACAAGACCCCAGCAACCATATATATATATATATATATATATATATATATATATATATATATATATATATATATATATATATATATATATATATATATATATATATATATATATATACATACACATATATATATAAATATATGCGCGCACACACACACACACATATAGCGGCTCTTTTTTCACGTTAAGTTTAGCAGTGCGAATTGTTCAGCGCCTCTTCAGGACGATTCTAACCCAGCTGCTCTGTTCGTTCTCTGTGGAAAAACCCAGATCGAGGGAGGGTGCACGGTACGGCACACTTTGATCCTGCAACTCAAGATCCAGCAGGTCTAATAGGGCAGGTGCTAGTTTTCAGCAGATCGATCAGCTGGAATACCAATTCATTTATGTAAAGGCTATAGGTTTTTCTGGTGGGGGCGCGCCGTAGTGCGACTGACTGCCAGGTCAAATGTTGGCCCCTCTTTCTCTGTCTCTCTCTTTCTCTGACTGTCTGTCTCTCTGTCTGTCTGTCTTTCTTTCTCTGACTGTCTCTCTCTCTCTCTCTCTCTCTCTCTCTCTCTCTCTCTCTCTCTCTCTCTCTCTCTCTCTCTCTCTCTCTCTCCTCTCTCTCACTCTCTCCTGTATCTGCCTCGGCCTCTCTCTCTCTCTGTCTCACGGGGCTGCTCACCCACCGATGCCACTTGGTGACCTGCACGTGCCCTCGATGATTTGGGGGCACGTGCAGGTCACTACCTCGAGTGCTCTCACAGCAGTTTGATGCTCTCTCGCAAGAGTGTGAGGCTGCCGCGGACCGGCGCACTCATTGAGCTCGGCAGTCGGCTGCGATCTGCCGGAATTAGTGCATCCCTATGCTGTTGGCATTTTGTAGATTGGGTACGGGATATTTCCCGACCAGTATGCCTTCTGCATGCTCATGGACCATTTCATCAAGGCCAGCAACTACGCCGGTAATTACCGCTGCCGGCCTAGCGGCCTTGACCCGCCGCCTGCACTCCAGACCCTTCGGGCCGTTGCTGCTGCTGCTGCTGTTTGAGAGCTCTGCTGGCTGGTTCACCACCGCGGCCTGTGCACACATCGATTCGAGCGACGCTCGGGATGGTGGCAGGGATGCAATGGTCTGTCTGTGGCACACGCCTCACCTCTGCTTGACCTTCACCTCACCCTTACCCTGTCTTTTTTCCAGACGCCTCGCGGGTGGCCTACGAATGCATGCTGCAGGAGGACGTGCTGCGGCACCGCACCACGCGGCTGCTTGCGCTGGTCGCCTGCTGCGGCCGACTGGTCGAGAATCTGGAGCAGTTCAAAGTCCAGGCCGCCGCCGATCCCGAGGGAGCGGCCATCGCCGCCGCTAGCAACGACAAGGTGCAGCGCCGCCGCTTCCCTGACGACGCTCTGCCGTGGCCGGACGCGGGGGCGCGCGTATGATAGCTGGCTGGTGCTCGCTGTAGTCCTAGGGACGGTCTTTCGCATTGCATTGCAGGCCTGCAGCCACGGCCCGCAGGCTGCACGTCCCGTCGCCGCCGCCGCGGCTTCTGCGTCCTTTACTCCACCACTCCTAGTGGCTGGCGTCGGAGGCGTGCATGCGGCACGTGCTGTCGGCTTGGTCTGCGTGCCGAACGGCGAGCGCTTTATCCCCGAGATAATTAAGCGCCGCCGCCACCGAGCAAGGCCACTCGGCGTGTGATTGCGTTGTCTTGAGTGGGCAGCCTACGGCTTATCCGAGGAGCCCGTCAACGGAGCCCGTGCCGCGATTATGTCAGCCGAGTTGCGCTGACGTCACGAGGGCATTGCCAGACCCTGACTGAATTAAAGTGTCAGCTTTGGATGGCTTCTCTGCATAAACTAGGAGAGCAGAACGGGAGGTCACTCGAGTCTACGATCCGGAGCGATCCTAGTGGCTTATAGCATTGCACTGTGACAATGCCAGTAGAGAGCTACGTTCGAAGGGAGCTTATGCAGGCAGCGTACGCGCAGCAGCAGTAGCAGCTGAGCATCGCTCCGCCCACACTGTGGAGGCTCTCTGTGCTAGAACGTAAGGCTGGCAGTGCTATGTTCGGAGAGATCGTTTTACAGTGCAGTCGGCAGCCACGGCGCAGCCATAAATCACTCGACACTATCCAACCTCCATTCAGTGCGACGCTTAATCAACAAACGGATGTGACTCTGGCTGCTTCCGTTGTAGCACTTTATTTTTGCCCCTTTGACATCGGGCCCAATAGTCAAAGGGGGCACGATAATGGCGGCGCCGGCATAGACCAGCAGCACCTCGTGGACCACGACAAGCTTCCGGGGGGGGGGTTGGTGACCCCTGGGGCGTAGAGGGGCAGCTCTGCACACTGCAGCAGCATCCGTAGCAGTCCTTGGCCTCGTTTCGGTGATGAGCCGCGATGGCACACTAGGTCAGGCGGTTGCTCTTCACGACCTTGCTTCCGAGGTCGTGAGCTCGAATCCTGCGGTGGGGGCAATCCTTTATTGCAGCTGCAAGCGTTAGTGAAAGCCTTTTAAAGCTATTCTGCCCCTATATAAAAAGGGGCTGTTAAATCAGCTTGCATTTTTTCCGGCGGGGCGGGAGGGGGGAGGTCTGCATCCTGCAGCGCCTGTAGCAGTTCGCGTCCTGGTCTCCGTGGCTGAGAGAGCATGAGTGCACCTCTGTAATTCATTAAGCACATGCCTTCCGGTCTGTACAATAAGCGGCTCACAGTTTGGCTGGCGACGTTTGTTGCGACGACTGCCTTCCGGGTGAAGCCGTCGTCAGCCTCGCTGCAACGTCGCTGCTGCACAGCGCGGCTCTGCAGCACGCGATCTTTGCCGAGGGCAGTCGCTTCCTTCGGTCGGTGCTTCTCATGTCTCCTCCTCCGCTAAAGCGAGCTCTCTAACGCGACTCGTTTCGTTGGCAGGGCGAAGTCGAGTACCGGGTCACCGGCAGCTGGGTGACGAACCCCTGGTATG
>WPIO01000040.1:3320000-3340000 GCA_009760855.2 Cristatella mucedo
GTGGTGTCTTCAGGGCCACGGTCGTTGCTGCAGCCGTGGGCTGCAGATTTGGGCACTGCCGTAAAGGCATCGGCCCCTCTCCTCGATGCAGACAGAAGCTATGCTTGCTCGAATCGTGCCGCTTTCGATAATGGTCTCGGCGAGTTTCTAACGCTTCGTTGCATGCAGTGTTGTCCGGACTACACAAATCGGCAGCTTGCAGAGTGCTTTCGAGTGCGCTTGCATTTGAAGAGATAGCGAGAGAAAGAAATAGAGATATCGTGCATCAATGGCTGCAGCTGCTATGATTAATCTTAGCACGTGGCCGACCTCGACCGTGCCCAGGGCAGCCGCTCATATGTAAAGGTTTGCGGGACGTGTTGGCAGGCAATCCTCTCAGCAGCACACATCTTCAGGTCTAACTAAGGTGGTGCTGTGCCCTTCCCGGCCGTTTGCTAGCTGGGAGGCAGCTGCTTGTCGATATGAGTCAACTCCACTGGCTGCAACACGTGCTGTCACGTGGTGCTGCAGGACTTGGATGGCTTGTGTCGAGGCTCGCCGGTCCCCTTTCCCGTCCTGCCTCGCCCCATCCTCCACCCTCCCTCCCCATTCCCCCACCTATCGCCTGGAGGCACGTTCAGACGATCCATCTCTGGCCGACAGGAACGCTATGTCCCGGTCAGAGGTCGCAGCGAGCAACGAGTGCAACGTAACGCTTCGTCAAGCGATCTGCAAGCTCTCTGTTGCTTTCACTTCGGCAATCGATAAATGAGAATGCAGAGGGCAGGCAGACGTCAGTCGTCAGCCTTCGGCGTGTGTGGAGATCTTGCCCGATGATTATGATGTTAAGTGCAAATAAGCTTGGACGACCGACAGCAAATTGCTGATCTGTGCTCTGCGAATAGCGGTGAGCACCCAGGCCTGCCTGTCAATAGTCGGTGCAGATGCTGCTCGATTGTGCCCCTCTGACGTCCAGAACGGGACGTTGCTGCTCAGACCGGCACGTGGCTCCTCCGGATTTCTGTCGTTTGAACCAATAGATTTGTAGCTGGCCGCCGACAGAGGCAGCAGATGCAGTCTCGCGCGTGTCCCCATGTTTTGCACGTGTCGTTCAGTGTGTCGGGTCTCTGCTCTTTGGCTTACGGACATAAATGTGTTAGAGGTTAAATGTGTAGAGGCGCTTCCTAGGCCATCTATCCATCGGAGCTCGGCTGCCCCAGTTTATCACGCACCAACGATCGCTGTTGCTACTTCCGAGGCGTCGATTACGCCCTGTTGCGCTTTAGGCAGTCAATGACTAGCGAATCGTACTCTGTGAGAGTGCCCCTTAAATCAATCTGCCAACAGGCCATGATAGATCTCGCTGCACATGTACGAATCATACTCTGTGAGAGTGCCCCTTAAATCAATCTGCCAACAGGCCATGATAGATCTCGCTACACATGCAGTACCGGTGGGCATGTATTTGTCTAAAGATATTCGTAATTAAAAGATACATAAAGATAAATAATATAAAGATACTATGTGTGTGTGTGTGTGTGTGTGTGTGTGTGTGTGTGTGTGTGTGTGTGTGTGTGTGTGTGTGTGTGTGTGTGTGTGTGTGTGTGTGTGTGTGTGTGTGTGTGTGTAAAGATAATATAAAATAAAGATAAAAAGTAATTCGTCCCGACTTGGGCCAGCTATGGATAGAAGTCAGACAACAGCGGACAAGTGTGGTGGGCATACACCAGCTGTCACAGTGGCCGCCCAGCACACGTGCACCTTGTTTATCAGTTTATCGGTTCAGAGTGCACAAAAAACTGCAAGATGCTCTGCTTCTGTCTCTGTGTCTCTCGCTCACTCTTCTTCACTCTTATAGCATTAGTATGCTGACTCGTGCTCTGATGACGTCATAGCGCGATGCAAGCACCGGTGAGAGGAAGAAGACGTCTGGTTGTCGGAATATTTGCTTGTGCTTGTGCTCTAAGTAACTGGCGTTTGCATCGTCGTCATAGGTGTCTGCTGCCTTGACGAATATTCTCTGTCCAAGCATTAGCAGATCTTTTCACTCTCTCTGTCTTTTCTTGGGGGAAGTTGCAATTAGCTTCTCCAGTGTACGCTGCAGCAGCGCGCAGCGGCAGCTACCGGTGAATATGTGTGTCTGTCTGCCGGCGATTCGTTCTACTGAGCCAGTCCACAGGAGATGACGTGTGCTCGCTCGCACATTGCTGTGAATAGTCTGAGCAGTTGGCGACTGTGACTCGTATTAAAATGCAGACGTGCCTTTTGCCAATGACTCGAGCGAGCCTCCCTCCAGCTGCTCAATTTGCATCTTCTTCTTTTTCAGGTGGACCTGCTGGTTACTAGCTTTGATCTCGTTCGAGTCAAGGCCGCAGATGTGCAGCGTGAGCACGGCATGCAAACACTCGACGACGAGAGATTCAATGCGAGGATGACGGAAGAATCCCGGGCCAAGCACCGCGATCGTGTGAAGGTGAAGGTCGTGTGCTCGCGCTGGCATTTTCGTCTGTTTGCATGCGTTCGGGTTCGATCGCCTGCTGTCCGAGCGTGTCGTGCGACTAAGTAATCGCGGATGTCTTGCCACATGTTTGGAAAAAGTGTGGAAAGAGCAGAAAGAGGTCAGAGGGTAAGAGATGCTTGAAAAGAAGATGTGTCTGCCTCGATCAGCTGCCATTTCCGAGTTACAGTGTGGCTGGATTTTCTTGGCCTTCCTCATTTGGTCATCCTCAGCCTCCGAAGATGCAAGCGGCGGCGGCTGTCGCTCCCGATTGCATCTCCTGTGCAACATAGAATCGCCCTTTGCTGCAGGACCATCGAACCGTCGACCTGGGCAGCCAATCCTTGGTGGGCACCTTATCGCTGGGCTATAGGCACCCTGCTGGATTGCGTTTGCAGTGGACTTTCGTTCGATGTCGCTGCGCTAATGTGACTTTTTCCTTGCCCTTCGTCGGCACTCTTTAAATGCTGTCTTGCCATCTTGGTTGGCTGTCAAGGTCATCGTTGGATATAAGTAGCTTGACGACGAAAGAGGGCAAGAGGAAGTTCACAAGGAGGACGAGACGAGACGTGTGTGCATCAGCGCTTGGGGAGGGAGAGACGGGGAGTAGAGAGGAGAGGTGAAGAGAGACTATATAGGGGAGAGCTGATACCGAACCTTTGGCTGGTGCAGGCAGTCAACGTGCTCTCTATGTCCAGTAGACCTTTGGCAAGTTCTCTGGAGTTCTTCTTATGGCAAGGTGACAAGGAATAGACGAGAGCGGCTGTAAAGGACGCGGCATGAGCAGCAAGGGTCTTCTCTCTCTCTCTCTCTCTCTCTCTCTCTCTCTCTCTCTCTCTCTCTCTCTCTCTCTCTCTCTTAAAATATATATAATTCACTTGTATGAGAACCCTATGAGAACTTAATCTCTATTCAGGCGCTTAACATACGCCACGAGGCTCGAGCCCACAACCTCAGCTAGACCTTGATCGGGGCGAGCGCCTTAACCACTGGGCCAAACCAGTGGGCGCATCTCTCTCGCTCTGTCTCTCTCTCGCGCTCTGTCTCTCTCTCTCGCGCTCTGTCTCTCTCTCTCGCTCTCTCTCTCTCGCTCTCTCTCTGTCTCTCTGTCTCTCTCTGTCTCTGTCTCTCTCTCTCTCTCTCTCTCTCTCTCTCTCTCTCTCTCTCTCTCTCTCTCTCTCTCTCTCTCTCTCTCTCTCTCTCTCTCTCTCTCTCTCTCTCTCTCTCTCTCTCTCTCTCTCTCTCTCTCTCTGTCTCTGTCTCTCTCTCTCTCTCTCTCTCTCTCTCTCTCTCTCTCTCTCTCTCTCTCTCTCTCTCTCTCTCTCTCTCTCTCTCTCTCTCTCTCTCTCTCTCTCGGTTACGCTGAGATCTTGCTGAGGTGGCGAGCGATCAGATGACCTTCAGTCTATCTTTCTGTACGCCTCTTGTAGCGTTCCTCCAAAGCATCCAGGCGATCGGCCTCACCTCGGAGGACGAGGCGTGCAGGCCTCTGTGCTGCCCGACCACTTAGCTTAGCCCGTGGCTTCGCGGCTTAATGACTTGACACTGCCTACCTCTGGGTACTACTGGGCCTACTGACCGACCCCCCACACCCAGTTTGACCATGCTCGGTGACTGGTAACTCTCAAGTGATTTTGCCACTTTTTGACCGACGTGACAGTTTAATTGGTTTCCACCCATGCAAATAATTCGGCTGCGGTTGCATTCGGCTTAAATAATCCAGAGACTTAAGCCACTCTGGCCTAGAAATGGTTAGAAGTGGCTCTTGCAATAATAGCGTGATTGATAGGGCTGACTTCGTGCTATTTCCTCAGCCGTCTCAGCAGTTTCTTATCCTGTGTGATTCATCATGCATTTGACCCCCTCGTAGACTCATATTCCCATCTAAGTGTTGTAGCGCACGAGGTCTCTCTCTCTCTCTCTCTCTCTCTCTCTCTCTCTCTCTCTCTCTCTCTCTCTCTCTCTCTCTCCAGTCTCTCACACGCTCGCACACACACACAGGCACTCGCACACACACATACAAATGGTCGTGAATCGGCTCAACCTGCAGCTGCTGCTAGACTCCATTGTCGGGCTGCTTTTTTCGGCAGTTTTAAACCGAGCAACATGCTCGCCTGCAGCAGCAGCAGCAGAAAAGGAAGTACGTAGCTAAAACCTGCGAAGCTTTGTTATATGAGGTAGCTAATAAAATCTAGATTAGATAGCAACCACGTGACGACAGTCTGCTGCTCGAGCGGAGCTCGGCGAGCTCGGAGCGCCGCCGCTGCTGCTCACGCGGTGAAAATGCTGAAAGTCTCTTTCTGCCTCAACTGCTAGGATCTCTGCAGCCGATTGGCCAGCATCGGCACCGTCGCCGGCGGGCATTTGCCCCTGCAGCAGGCTGTGACCGACTGGGCCGTCGCGCAGCTGCCGATGTGCGAGACGGCCGACTCCCGCGAGCTCGGCGACCTCCTGCACAAGTGGCTGTCCGTGCGCCAGGTAAGGTGCTGCTGCCGCGCAGCTGCGGCCTGCTCGTGGAGTGCCGCATGCCGGAAGTGCCACAGCGATGGCGACGAGGGCGCGCTCGAGGTCGTCGACGAGACGCGACACTTGTCGCGTGGCGGCGCCGGTGTGCGTGCAGCCTGCAGGAGCACACCTCGTCGTCACGTCTCGTCTCTTGCACGCAGGCGAACGTCGAGCGGCAAGAGAGGGAGCTGTCGCTGGCCACTCGGGAGGCCGAGATCAAGGCCAAGGTCAAGGAGCTTCGCGACAAAGAGGAGCTTGTGACGTACTTCGATCGCAAAGACGAGATCGAGCTAGCCATGTCGAAGGCGCCCAAGGAGAAGAAGGCCAAGGTCGTCGACGACAGCTCAGAATACGTAGCTGAGCCTGGCAAGCGCCTCAGGCAGAAGAAGAAATGAGAGGAACCGTTCGCGCTGCTGCTTCGGCGGCGGCGGCGGTTCCCTCCCTCCCCCCACGGGGGTGCGTGGCCGAGCGAGGGCTGCTTGGCGGATGTCCGGTCACGTGGCGGCTTGTTCGCTGCGCGCGTGCATCGCTCCCTCGCTACCGTTGCCACACGAACTCGTTGTAGTGGTTCCACTTGCTCTCTTCGTCGCTCTTGAGCAGAGTGCTTCCGGCTCCTGCTCCCATCGGCGTCGCGCAGCAGCCCGGGTGCGAGGCCGAGCTGGTGCCGGTGCCGCAGCAGCCCACCAGCCTGAAGCCTTTCTCGACGAGCGCGTCGAAGGCTTGCTCCAGCACCGTGTGCTTGAGAAAGTACCTGGACGTGTAGCGGTCCGGCGGGGCGCGGTCGGGATCGCGAGACTCGTTCAGCGTGTCGCCAAAGACCCAGCGGCAGAGCGTCACTCGGCCACATATCAATATACGCGTGAGCTTGCGAAATTTGACGTCCGACGTTCCTTCTCTGGTGCCGAACGAAAACGTGCCGCGGTAGCCGACCGTTATGGTGCCGGTCACGTGGCCTCGCTGGCCTTCGGCCACGATCGCAGCGGCCGCGGCGGCGTGGGAATGCTTCTCCCGATGTCCTTGCGGTGCTGTGCCGTTCAACTTGGTCGTAGGCTCTGCCACTACGTCGCCGAGACCGTAGAAGTGCGCCTAATAAGACCAAGCCGAATTGTGTTCATTAAAAAGACTCGGTGCAGCCCCGAATTCCAGTGTGCAAGCAAGCATTAGGCAAACAAAAGCAGCGTGCTAAAAATTAGCAATCGCTGATGAAGTGGCTAAGCGTTTCGAAAGATTGGACCCCCGGCCCTCCTACCCTTGGATCCTCACCTCACGCTGTAGCCGCTCGAACTCCTGGAAATGTTCCGGCAGCAGCAGTTCGCCGTAGCGAAGAAATTCCAGTATGTAGCGAAATAGTATACCGTCCCTGTCAATGAAGTACCTGCCCCTAGCGTCTTGGACGGCGGCTGTCTTGCCAGTGAATATGCTGGTGAGTAGCGATCCTGGCACGCGGGTGAGCGATGCCAAACTCGTCGTATAGGCAACGCCACCCACGTTTAGGTCGACGACGTCGGGAAACATTGCAATCAAGCAGCGACAAGATAGGCCTGGCTGCTGACACCCTGCTGTGCCTAAAATCTTGTTCGACACGTGCGATAAGTAGCCGATATTTCTTTATATATGTATAGAGGGAGGGACTCTGATTGTATACGATATTGGCTCAATCAGACACGTCTCGAGCCGGCCAATCGATTGGCGTGTTAGCGGCAGAGAATTTGATTGCTGCCTCTCCTCGGCCAGCCTTCACCAGCTGAATCAGCTGGTAAGCGTTCACTCTCGACGGCGGGATTTCGGTCGGATCTTCATTAATAAGATCGCTAGTCTATCGTGACCACATCGGCTGCGGAGGCAACGGGTTTATGCAGTGCGATCGAGCGGATTTCCCTGCAGCTTTCTAGTCGCCTTTCTATCGCCCAATACTTGGTAGTGCTCCGAAAGATTGAGACGGCCGGCTTTGTGAGACATGTCCTAGACTACTGCTTGCGATCCGGGGCTGCACCAGCAACGTGCCGCAGTATGGTGCCTGTGTAAGTGCACCAGAGCTATGTTATCATTCTGCCCATTATGTTTGCGGGCTACCTGTCGCATGCCGGTCTGCCATAGCGTTTGGTTTGCAGACTTGGTTTGAGAAAATCAGTCCGGGAGCTGGTCTCTATTGAAAGGCGGTTGTGCTGCCATCAGTTCTTTTTTTGGAGGCATCCAAAGCGGCGATGTTTCCCAAAAAGCCGGTCGTGATGGCTTTGGCCTGCAACATCTTTCAGCAGCTTTGTGTGCTACAGTAGTCGTGAATAACCCTGGCCATGACTAAATTTTGAAAACGCCCCTTTATATTAACTATATAGCTCAGCAAGTGTTAAGGGTTCTTTCCTCCAAATCCAATCCCGAGATTGTATTAAAATTTGACACCAACTCACGTTTGTTCTGTTGACAGCCTACTAATGCATGAAATGAAATCGGCACAAGTCCGAAAAGTCGGGCAGGCTTGGTCCAACCGTCAACGGCTGAGAAATTCAGCGGTTCTAGAATACCCAACTGTAGTCCATGCATTGCATCTCCGCGAAATTGACCGTAAAATTCACGTGCTTAGGTTCGTTAGAATTAGTAATTGGGATTCAGATAGAATCAAAAGCAGAAAGCCAAAGTATACACCAAAGGGAAGCACTGCTGGGCAAGGTGACCACACCACTCTGCTCATCAGCTGTCAAGGTTCAAGGGTGTTCTGAGTCGAGTCTTGATTGGTTGCACCCGCGGTCGCAGCACCTAGTACTTGAACTTATCGCTACCAGCGGGCGCTTTGGCGGAGGTACTGCCGATGACAAGCCTGCAGCAGATATTTGTGGCCCAACCGATTGCAGTCCAAATTAGATTTCGTTACTCCAGTCACGAAGGCCATCGACGACCACTGTATAGAAACCAGCCAGAAAAACCGAAAGCCCAGCCTCGTCGCCCCGCCTTGCGTTCACCCACGTCTCGCCAGAGCGTCGCGACGCCAGCCAGAAAGCCAGCGCCGCCTGCAGGCCACCCTAATTGTGCAATTGTCTTTAATGAAACCCGGCGATGAAACCAAGTCATTAGGAAATTGCCTCGGTAGCACAGCCCTGGCTCGCTCGCATGCGCGAGCATTCGTAAATTGTGGCCCTAGCGCGACAGAATCGATTCGGCGTCGGCTCGATCGAGCGCCGCCGGCGAGAGAGCTCGAGAGCCGACGCTGCCGTCGCCGCCGCGCTACGGTATACGAGCCGCTGCTCGACGCCTGACGCGACGTGCTGCTGCCGTTCTCGTCGAGCTGCTCGTCTGCCTGCAAGCGAGTGCGATACTGCTCGTCTGCCCGCACGCTAATGCTCGTCTGCCTGCACGCTAGAGCAGCTGCTCGCCTGCTAGCCTAGCGTGCAGCGGTGCTTTCCTCAAGGCGAATATGGCCAACCGGCTACGTCAGAATTCGACCGCTTTCGCAGCATCGAAAAATGCCGCGAAATGGTTTCGACTTCTACTTTCTCCTTCGACTTTCGACTTGCCTGAACGAATCCGCTCAGCTCGGCCAGCGTTGCTCCGAATTGAACGACCGATTGCCGTCGCCACTTCGGCGGTTTCGCTTTCATTTTCGGCGGTTTCTCCTGAGGCTCCGGATGCTTGGCTGAGCTGATCGTGAATGTATGTATCTCCGTCAGTAACTCCACAAAGTCATAAAGACCATGTGGGTGTTACGCAGGAAAGTTTTATATAGCGCACTCACAGCCTAAGCGGCTTTCGGTACGCATTCGGTAGCCAACAGACTTCGTCTCACGCAACAAAGAGAAAGTGGGAAGCATAGCAGAGTTAGGAGAGCAGTTGAGGTAGTGAGTAGCATAGAAGTAGCAGTTCAGGACTGCTGAAAAAGATGTGCCATAGTCGGCAGTTGGAGAGTAGATGTCGTTTCGTAAGAATCACGAGAAAGCACAAAGATCAAGAGAGACCGCCCGCCATTCCCGCGATAGCTTGGGAAGAAACCAGTCTCTCGAGGATGGAGCCAATGAAATCGCGAATTGCACTCACTTTCCAAAAGTTAGCCTCGATCTGAATTTCTCCTCATTAAAATGCTGGCCTTTTCTTTGACCCACTAAAAAAATGTTAGCTCATTCATTAGTTTCATTTATCTATCGGCAGAAGAGTCTTAACTTCTGTCACCTCAGCTTGCAGTGGGCATGCTGGGGGACTCGAACCCGTGACCGTCAAAAGGGTCACGAGGTGCAAGCACCTCGCTCCTAGGGTACGGACCAGGGGCGAGTTCTAGGATGGGTTCTCCGTTTGCGTGTGTGTGTGTGTGTGTGTGTGTTTGTGCACGCGCGCGCGAGTGTGCGAGCTCGAGCACATGCGCGTGCGTTCGCACGTGCGAGCGAGAGCGTGTCAGTGAGCATTTCGCGTGCTCATGTACATAGCACCCAGTTAATTAGTGCTATTCAAAAGCAGTGGGCTTACTCAGCGCTAGTTTGGCCCCAGTGATTACTGTACTCGCCCCGACCGAGGTCTCACCGAGGTTGTGGGCTCGAGTCCCATGGTATTTCTGAAGAGCCCGAATAAAGATTAAGTTCTCTTGGGACGCAATACACATGAAGTATATCTGTATTTACTTATGATCGCCTACAACGGTCCGATCGCATATGAGATAGTCCGTCCGGTTGGCGGTCGGACGGACGATATAATACCACGGTTTATACTCTGCATTTTGCTGATGTGATTGCCAAGCACAATCTAGGCTTTCACTTCTATGCGGATGACACTCAGTTGTACCTTTGCTTTGATCCCTCCCAGCCTTCGAGCACCTCAAATTCTCTAAACTCACTAGCTGCATGCATTGATGACATCCGCACATGGATGGCAGCAAATTTTTTAAAACTTAACGATGATAAAATAACTTACTAGTTATGGGCAAACCCAGTGTGATCCAGAGATTGGAAAGGCTGACTCTCAAAATTGGCTCTGCCAGCACATCTCCAGTTGAATCAGTTCGAAATCTAGGAGTCATATTCCAAAGCGACCTCTCGTTAGACGACCATATCAGCTCCACAGTCAAATCCGCCTATTTTCAGCTTCATAACATTGCTAAAATTCGGGCTTGTTTAGATAAAGATACCACATCTAAGTTGGTCCATGCATTCGTGACATCCCGTCTCGACTTCTGCAACTCACTGCTTACTGGCCTACCAGCATGTGCGATCAGGCGATTGAAGCTGGTGCAAAACTCTGCAGCTAGGCTTGTCTGTCGTGAGCGTCGCAGTTGCCATGTCACACCACTTCTCGCCGACCTGCACTGGCTACCAGTCAAGCAACGGATTGACTTCAAGGTTTTGTCGCTCACTTTTAGGTCCCTTCATTCTATGGCTCCAGCCTATCTGTTAGATATACTAACCCATCAGGCCAAGCATCGTACCACCCGCTTTTCGGAATCCAACAGTCTACAAATACCTCATACAAACCTTAAATCCTTTGGAGACCGTGCATTTAGTTCATATGCTCCCAAAGCCTGGAACTCCCTCCCGACCTGCGTCAGAACATCCCCTGACCTGACCACATTTAAAAGGAACCTAAAAACACACCTATTTAGGACAGCATTTGGTGGGTCCCTGTGATTCGTCCTTGATGTGCTTGTGCGTGCTGACACTGTGCATGCTGACCCTGTGCATGTCACCCTAACCATATTATTCATTTCGTTTGTTTTTCAAGCATGATTTTACTTACCATTCATTTGCATTTCACTTTACAGCAAATGTAAAGCTCCTAGAGAGAGATTAAGTTCTTCGAGGGCGCTTTATCAAGTGAATTATTATTATTATTATTATTATTATTGTTATTATACCAATACTAATACACTTGATAAAGCGCTTCAGAGAACTCAATATATTTCTAGGTGCTTTACATTTGCTGAAAATGAAACACGATCGAATGGTGAGTGGTATCGTGCATGATAAACAACATGAATAACACGGTTAGGGGTGACATGCACAGGGTCAGCATGCAAGTGTGGTTAGGGACAGCATGCAACTGTGTAGTGCAACAGAAACGCATAAGGCAACTTGATGCTCCCAAAAATAATGACCGCTTAATCATGCAGGAAAATTGCTAGGAGTGAGAGGAAGGTCCAACGTTCGGACGAGAGAAGAGAAGCGAAGGCCCCACCAACCGGCGGCCCTAGCAACCGGCGCGGGCTGTTACGGAGCCTCAGTTTTAAGCTACAGCCTGGGGAATGATGGCTGACAGTGGGCTTGGCGCTGGCTGATTGGCTGTGCCGAGTGTGCCCCGTTGACTGATTGGCTGTGGTGATTTCTGCACTAGATGTGCGTCCAAGCTGCAGGCAGAGAAAGCAGACATCCGGTTGTGCACAATATTGAGGTTCCGCTTAGCAATCTAGAATGCAAGCGAAACAAGGCGCGTTTGATAGCAGGTCATTGGTCAACAGATTTTATGAGTCGCTGGAACGTCGCTCTGATGGGGCGGGTCGGGGGAATGGCAATTCCTCACGTGACTCTCAGACGGTCGCTTTTGTAATGCCGAACGCCGCTGGGAGACGGCGTGGGTGAGTTTCAGCACTATGCTGAAGCGTCTAAGTGCAGGGGCGCGACCCACACGGACGGGGGCCCGAATGACAAGGTACATGATTAGTGACGTCGATTCAGGAGCGAAGTGACTTATGCACAAAGTGCTGATTCCCACCCGTCGCCACATCGGATTCTTAACTCCTGACGGAGAACTAAGATTCCGACTCCTTCCGACTTACTCGAGGGCAGGTAATAATAATGCTAACAATGATAATAAATTTCTATTTTTTAGCATTATTATTATTATTATTATTATCGTCATTACTCGAAGTTTACGCATCCTATTTAACAATTGGCTAAATTTTTGGAAAGTTTAATTAAGAAGAGTGCCTACACAGCTAGACATCACGTTTGATCCCTGTATAAGATTAGTGAATGTCGACCACGGTGGCTTCCTAAAAGTTTAACTAGCCCCCGCGTTCTGTCTAGGCAGGACGACAGCGATTCCGTTTTAGCTGCTGGCTACTCGGGGAAAAAAGAGAGCCTTTCGGCCTCTGCAGCTGATGATGAATGGATGCGTCTGCACAAAGGCACAAAGTATAAACATCCCAGAGCCTCAGCCTTCAGCGTCTCTCCTTTGCTCGTGGTGGCTTTTGCTGCGATGTGTCCCAGTAGATAAACGGAGATAAACAGAGAAAAGTTGCTACTCTGACCCACAAGGTTCACCTTCAGGCTTGACTCCATCATGCGTAGCTGAACTTCTGCACCAGTCTCAGCCTCCGCGTGACTACGGGTCCTCTATGGAAAATAAACTACCTGTTCCATTCCTGCGCTTAAAGACCACCAATAATAGTAAAAATATTAATACATTTGTATGGCGCCCTCATATAACTGAATCTCTTTCTAGGCACTTTAAAGATATGCTGCATACAAAGCATTACCAAATATTTTGTGCTAATATCCGCAAGCAGCAGGCATTGTGTAAGCAGGTATATGCATACGAAGGACAAATCACAAAGACTGGCGAAGGAGTTATTATTCTACCTGTCCTAAATGTAAAGCGCCTAGAAAGAGATTAAGTTCGCTGAGGGCGCTTTATCAAGTGCATTATTATTATTATTATTATTATTATTATTATTAGCACCCTCGGAGAACTGAATCGGTAGACTGAGGCTGTATCGCTAAACGAAAACAATCCCTCCGTCTCCGTCTCTAGAGACGGGTAGCACTAATACTACTTCACAGTGCCAAATCTCTACTCAGGGACCGCGCGCTGCTCATACGTGCAGACACAAAATTCGAGCCACGGGCGCTATACACTATATGTCCTCCAGCCAGCTCGTTGCAACTCCTCCTCACCCTCCTCCCAAATAGTACTACAGTTGCCAGCTTCTGTATGCCCAATAATACTCGACATTGTGGTACGTAAATATACTCTTATTTATGTTTTCCTACTTATTTCGTATTTGTTATGTATTTCTAAGAAAATTTAATTCGTCTATCTCTCTATGCCTTCGTCAGAACTTATCCATGTTCTGACGCGTCACGTGCCATTCTCGACTTGCGAAAATTAGACTTACGGTCCCTATCTATCTATTTCCTAAGTCGGCTGCTGGATGTACTACCGTCACTCTACAGCCAATGAGCAACCGAGCTCAGTTCGAACGCCAAAAAGGATTCCTGACAGTTCTTTCGAATTGAGTTATGAGATCCGAGATTGACAGGCCAGCTTCTCCTGCTACCATTTTCCCTCTCGGTCTCCTTGAAATGCTACCACAACTACTACGGCTGCACAACCTCGCTGTTGGAGGAAAACGGTGCTTTTCAGCTGAGCAATTCTTGTGGTCGGGAAAATTAAGCCAGATTCGTGGTACGCTGCACTGTCCAATGCTTTCCCTACATAAAGTGCATGGACAGAGATTAGTTCTCTTAGGATGTTATACATGTGTATTATTATTATTGCGATTACTATTCCTTGTTAGCTAATCAAAGTACACACGTCTTAATGTTATTGTTATTGTGATTTCGTGTTAGCTAATCGAAGCCTTTCTTCTAGGACTTGGCCCTGAACGGTAGCTACCAAGGCTGAACAAGACCATGAAGACTTGACTTTCGAAAGCTAACCAAGAAAGATAAACAATAAAATAGCCAAGTGAAAGTGTAGAAACAGAGGCGAAAAAAGAAAAGCGGCTCCTCAGCAGTGCCGCGTCATCCTCGTGACTCTTCTTTTCAACACATCATCCCAGGGCTCTTAAAACACAATAAAAGTGTTACATTATTATCATTGTAATGCTATAATGCTGTAATAACTATTATTATGAGCGTTGGAAGAAACTCGGAAAAACATTCTTTGGAAATGCAGTCTTTCCTTAGTAGTTGTAGCAACGATATTTTACGTCCCCTGGTGTTCCTGGGCAAGTCAGTTACCGAGGATTTCGCGTCCCCTTTAGTGTGTTACATCTATGGTTTACCCAGAAATACTGTTTAGTTCCCCAGCTGATGTTGGCGCATGCGATTGAGTTATAAACTTGAGACAAATAAAACTGCCAATTCCTCACAGTGGGAAATAAATGATCGCCCGCCGCAGGATTCAAAACCCAGGACCTGGGTCCGAACCTGAAGAGAGAGAGCACGCACATAACGTTAGAGGTTAGAGGTTAGAGGTTAGGGCAAGAGGGCCCCGGTTACACGAATTACCCGCAAGATCGCAGTTTATACTCATGTAAACATTGGCTAATCTGCGCTGTGACGAACCTGATCACTGCGAAGTCGTGTAAAAGAAAGTCGTTTATTGTTAGCACAAGGACCAGCCCCGAGGTTGGGCATATTAAGTTACGGTTCTTCCTATGAAAAAGGACTCGTGGCGGTCACGTGGCAAAAAGTGTCGGAGAAAGGCGAACGTGGCTCTAGGCCGTGCGAACGACGTGGCCCCATGCCGGGTGTGGAGCAGAAGTGTAGAATGATAAAAAAAAAAATCAAAAATCAACATGTATCCTAAAAAAATCTCAAAATACGCGCGCAGTTATGAGATTTGATAACGCCGCAAACAGCAGTGAGGAAACAATGTCAGATAGCTATGCATTGTGAGTATTGAGGGCTCTCTCTTAATTAAGTGACCTGCTAGAGGTGAGACGTATTCAGAGTGATCTCGTGCGTTCTCGTGTCTTGAGTTGTGATTTTGCCGTTCGCTACTTTATTCTTTTATTTACAACTATTTACTTATTTATTATTTATGAGCTAAAATTTTCAATTTTTGACCTTACTTCTCCTTATGAAGTAAGTTTGTTTGATACTCAAAATTTGAGCATGTACAGGTTTTTTGTAGCTTTGCAGTTGTCATTGTCCTTGACATTGTGCTTGATCCGCTTCTTTTCACAAATGTATACTCTCCCTCTAGCGGAAGTGATCGTTAAGCTCAATCTAGGCTTTCACTTCTATACAGAAGACACACAGCTGTACCTATGCTTTGACCTCTTCCAGCCCTCCAGAATGTTAAACCCTCTTAACTCCTGTGCTGCATGTGTTGCTGACATCCTCATATGGGTGGCGGCAAACTGTCCTACATTAAATTGTGATAACACAAACTTAAATAAATATCAAGTAAAACCAACAACAGATAGTCATAGGCAAACCAAGTGCGACTCATAAAAATGGAAAGCTAGAGAAATCAAAAAACGGCTCTGCCAGTATATCTCGTGTAGCATCTGCACAAAATCTGCGTTTGTGCTGTTCCAAGGTAGCCTATTACTAGACGACCACATCAGAGCCACTGTAGAATCTTCCGACTGTCAGCTACGTTATACTGCAAAAATTTTGGCCTGCTAAGACAATTATGTTAGGTCAAAATGGTCGATATTGTGCATGCTACCAATAGCTATTTGATTGCGATGTCCTTACCGCATCTGTAAAGTGGCCAAGCAGAGATTAAATTCTCCGAGGGTGCTATAAAAATTTATAACAGAATAATAATAATTATTATGCGATTTATGATGCACCAATATACTGGTACACGTACGTATACACACAGTAAATACCGGGGTATCTGTACGGTTTGTACGTATACACCTGCGTACGTGTATTGTTATGGCCTCGCGACCCCTCGCTAGTTTGGGTAGCGGCACAACTTGTGCAGTGTGTTACGACCTGAAGCTCGCAATATGCCAACCAATGACGGTAAAGCGCTTGATATTCCACAAGCAGAGTTAGCAACGACAGCGAATTAGAAAAAGACCAGACTTAATGCTATATATTACTACTGATACTACAGGCAACCTTTGACAGACTCATTTACAGGCTTGCAGCAGCTCTCGCGCTCAGCTCTAGGACTCACCGACCGTTGCTCCAAGAGAGCGACTGCGGTCAGGTCCACGGCCTTATCAAGTAGCCAGATCGAAAGTCAATAATCTCATTCGCAAATAATCATGCATCGCGCTGCACGTAAGCATAGGTGGTTTATCGCGGCTATTTCATGGGTACTGCTAAATTAAATGCACGGTCTCCAAAGGATTTAAGGTTTGTACGAGGTATTTCTAGACTGTTGGATTCCGAAAAGCGAGTGGTACGATGCTTTGCCTGATGGGGTAGTATATCTGAAAGATAAGCTGGAGCCATAGAATGAAGAGACCTAAAAGTGAGCGACAAAACCTTGAAGTCAATCCGTTGCTTGACTGGTAACCAGTGGAGGTCGGCGAGAAGTGGAGTAATGTGGCAACTGCGACGCTCACGACAGACAAGCCTAGCTGCAGAGTTTTGCACCAGCTGCAATCGCCTGATCGCACATGCTGGTAGGCCAGTAAGCAGTGAGTTGCAGAAGTCGAGACGAGATGTCACGAATGCATGGACCAACTTGGACGTGGTATCCTTATCTAAACAAGCCCGAATTTTAGCAATGTTATGAAGCTGAAAATAGGCTGATTTGACTGTGGAGCTGATGTGGTCGTCTAACGAGAGGTCGCTTTGGAATATGACACCTAGATTTCGAGCTGATGCAACTGGAGATATGCTGGCAGAGCCAATTTTGAAAGTCAGCCTTTCCAATTTCTGAATAACACTAGGTTTGCCCATAACTAGTAAGTTAGTTTTATCATCGTTTAGTTTTTAGAAAATTTGCTGCCATCCATGATCGGATGTCATCAATGCATGCAGCAAGTGAGTTGAGAGAATTTGAGGTGCTCGAAGGCTGGGAGGGATTAAAGCAAGGTACAACTGAGTGTCATCCGCATAGAAGTGAAAGCCTAGATTGTGCTTGGCAATCACATCAGCGAGAGGGAGAGTATAAACGGTAAAAAGGACCGGACCTAGCACAGAGCCCTGAGGTACTCCATATTTTAGAGGTATTTCAGATGATCTTTGTCCATTCACGTCAACACTCTGGAGTCTCCAATGAGATAGGACCTGAACCAATGCAGAGCAGTGCCAGTGATGCCCAGGCGAGATGAGAGGCGCTCTAGAAGTACTTTGTGATCGATGGTATCAAAAGCTGCCGAAAGATCGAGCAAAAACAAGAAGAGACACTCTACCCATGTCTGCATTCCTAAGTAGGTCGTTGTATACCCGAAGCAATGCTGACTCTGTGGAGTGATTAGCTCTAAAGCCAGACTGGAACTTACTAGCAAGGTGTGAGGTTTCGATATACGAGTTCAGCTGGTCTGCCACGACCCGTTCCAGTGTCTTTGATAGGAATGGTAGAAGGGAGACTGGGCGGTAGTTGCTTAAGTTCTCTTGGTCTAGTGTAGCTTTCTTGAGAAGTGGCCTGACTACAGCTTTTTTGAAAGGTGCTGGGACCTGACCTGAGGCTAATGACATATTAATGATGTTGGTTATGCATGGCAGCAGCAGATCAATGCAACGTAGGAGCAGGACAGTGGGAATAGGGTCCAGTGGACTTGTTGTCTTCTTTGATTGAGATACGAGCTTTAGGACTACATCACTAGTGACCTGTTTTAAATGCAGACATTGAGGCGCAGCCAGGAACCGAGGAACAATTGTGACAGTTTGTGGCCAAGCTCATTGTTTCGTAATCCAGGTTATTCAGCATTGTTCGTAATCCAATTCAGCAGTCGCTCGTGGTCTATAATCTGGGAATTAATATATATATATATATATATATATATATATATATATATATATATATGTATTTACATATAGTACATTACTAGTATATATATATGTAATATGACGATCTGATGTGTATTTACATATTAGTAACATTACTATGAAGTAGATATATGCCTATATCTATCTGACGATCTGATGTGCATACATATATATATATATATATATATATATACATGTGTGTGAGTGTGTGTATCTATTTGTTTTTATATATACTTATGTACATGCAGTGTGTACAAGCTCATTCCCGTGAAGAATCGCGAGACATTTCGGGCCCGCATTGCATTGCGGGTCCGAAATGTCCACCGGCCTGGCTGGTGAGACCCGGCCCCTTCAGCGGAGCTCAAGGATCGAAAGGATCAAAGGTCAAGGACCGCGTGACCCGGATCGTTAAGTGCTCCCATCTTTCCTTCGGTCCCTTCCTGTTCTTGACCTGTTCGTAAGTGAGGCGTTCGCCGAGCTTTGACAGCACGACACTGCTGGGCTTCTTAGGCCTTGTCCTGCTGCGGAGTTTGTCGTACGCCACGCTTCTGTCGAGTTTCAGCAGTGCGACGCTGACCGGCTTCGTCCAGTGCTTGTTTTCCGACGTCTGCTACTATTCTGCTCGGCGTGCTCTTTTTTTGTTTCTCGCCCGGATCGCTGTGAAAGTCTGGCGACAACCGCGGCTTCCAGTTCTAGCGGGTAACTGCTCTGGTCCGCTATGAGCTCCACTGACATTTTGGAGCTCTCTGGGTTATTATTGTATTCAGCTCGCGACGATCTTCAAAGGACTACATGTAGTTCGTAATTATTCTACTTACAGGATACAGATACGTACATTCAAAATTAAGTGTGAAACTCATTCCGTCAAGCGGCAAGATGGCGCAGCGTTGTTTTCCGTGACCAGTAATTCCGGGAGTGACGTGTAATAGGCGTGACTGACCGAAATGAGTCCACAGGCAATGAACACACACACGCACACACACACTCACACATACACATATACACACCCACATATGTGTTGCTATATAGGTTTATTTTATAATATTTTAATATTATTTCATATGTGTTTAATTATATAAGCTGATTGCTATATAATTTCGATTGCGAGTACTGGAGTCCGCTAGTCCCGGAAGCACAAGTCGCTAAAGTCAAGTTTATGTTGTGGATATTACGATATTTATAGTACTACTACGATGGCACAACTGTGATAAGTGTCATGTTTAAAATAATTATGTCAAAGAGTCTAAAACCACACTTGGCCTAAGCATTGTACTATTTTGCTTTTGCACGCTTGTCTTAACCTGATGCCATGCATGTCGCTATACCAAAGGGGTTATTGATTCTCCTGCAGAGAGTCTTACAGAGCCTGGATAGAGATCTAGTTCTCTCGGGGCACTACAAAAACGTCCATTCATAACTTTGAAAAAATATCAGGACAGATAATCCACCAATTTGCTGTTACGTAGTGCACTCACATCATTGAAATGGAACCCTAAGTTGTGCATTCAAAGTAGTTTTCATTATCAAACGAACTTGAACATAATTGCGAATGCTTTTCATTTATTTGAAAATTTTGAAATAATAAGAAAGAACAACAAGATTTCCCATTAGTATGGCTGACATACTGACTACGTCGGCGGACACTCAGGCCTTCCAAAGCAAAGTTGAAGTCTCGCGTGATGTTTCGAAGGCGCTGACTGATAACAATCACAATACTAAGACATTTCTTTAGCGCTCTACAATAATGGAAAATATCTCGAGCCACTTTAAATTCGCCGGAGAGGAAGCGTTTTTCATGTGATTTGCGATAATGAAAAGGCTCAGTAACAGCACAACCACAAGCACATAAAAAGCCAGTACGTTCTACAACCTCCACTCAAATGCACGCCCGTACGCGCACACAGGAGCCCACGAGTCGGGGCCGAGATAGTTATACCTTTAATGAGATGAAGTATTAAATTTGGGGGTAATAGAGACTCAAAGTAAATATCAATCAAAGTAGGGTGAGATCATTTGCGTATTAAATGTTTCGGCTACTCAATTGTAATGCCTCATAAATTCATCACTTTGGAAATGACTCCGAGTGGTGATTTATACAACACGCCGTATCAAAGACACTAGCTATTTCTAGTATTCTTTGAAGTCCGGGGATGATTCCATGCTATCATAAATCGATTTCGAGTCAGTATGCCATTCTAATTATATTATAATGATAATAATACGTTTGTATAGTGCCCTCAAAGAGCTGAATCTCTCTCTAGGCGCTTTACAGATGGCTCATATAAAATATTACCAAATGTTTGGTGGTAACCTCCGCAAGCAGCAGGCTTGGCATACGTTAAGCAGGTTAATACACACGAAGGGCGAGTAACAAAGACCCAACCAAATGATGTAACACAAAAGTGCGCTTTAAGCTT
>WPIO01000040.1:3345000-3477500 GCA_009760855.2 Cristatella mucedo
ATCACCCTGTCTGCCTGTCTGTGTCTGTCTTCTCTCTCTCCCTCTCCCTGTGTCACATAGGCTTTCTCGATTATATGCATCTTTAGAAACATGTGGTGCTCATAGATCTCAAAACTGTTTGAGAAACAGGCTAATTGAACTATTGGCTTGATGATGATGCTGACGACGATGATGATGACCAGAACTGCTGATATAAGGGGCTGGCATTGCCCATCACTGAAAAGGTCGAATGACTCATTTGTTGGCTACCTGTCTGGTTAGTTTGAGGGCAAAGCTAGACCAACACATCATGCGATGGATGCCATTTAAGTGGTTGCTGCATGGGAGAGAGAGAGAGAGCAGAGAGAGAGAGAGAGAGAGAGAGAGAGAGAGAGAGAGAGAGAGAGAGAGAGAGAGAGAGAGAGAGAGAGGGAGAGAGGGAGATTGAGGGGGAGAACTTCCTAGAGGGTTCGATTTACACTTTAAGAGGCAGTTAGCTCAACCCTATGACGAATTCTGACTGTCTGTCTGCCTGCCTGCCAGATGACGATCACTTGGAATTCTTCTCACGGGCCTAGGCTAACCTCTTGATCAGCACTATGGCATCAAGATAACCGTGGCATCAAGATATGCCCTCACTGCTGTGCCTCTCCACTCCTCCCTGCTCGAGTATCACGTGTCCGGGCCGCTGTGTGCCCCAAGCTGCTGCTCTTATCTTGCTGGGAAAGAATGACATGCAGAAGTTAGCCCGCTGCTGCTGCCGCCGCGATGCAGCAGCAGCAGTGTGTGTGCAGGGCAAAATCTAGTAGCCACCACTGATGTGGTCGGCAGTTCTTGGCAAGCTGTATGTGTGTAGATAAAATGAGCTTGACTGTGAGCAGATGACTCTCTCTTGCTCTCTCTCTCTCCCTCTCTTAGTGCTTGCCTCGACTCCACAGCCTGTTGTATAAGCGTATTTGTGCACGAACTCTTATATGAGCGAGTGAGTGAGTCCAAGCGTCTTGGGGGAGGAGGTTGGGGCTTGTCCTTGATCGTCAGCACCTGCTTAGGGGGGGGGGGGTAATGGTAGGCAGCATGTGTGCCTCTCATTGCCTAGCAGTTGATAGCCACTAGTCATTGGTAGGACTTTTTTTTACAATGACTTTGGTTGTTTGCTGATGGATGGCTGGATGGATGGGGCCAGCTGCAGCCACAGCAGATTAGGTGATTGTAGTCAGTGGACGCCAGTGCGACCTGCCGGTTGCTGGCACTGCCGGTTTACCACTTGCTGGAAATGCAGCTGGAAATTCATTCTGTGCAGCAAATTGGTTGGTTGGTTGGGGGGGGGCGAACCTGTCCTTGGCTCAGGTACTTTTAGCCTGATGCCAGCCTGACTTTAAACCAACGAGGGACTGGCTGCTGGCAGGCCAGTCCTTGCAGGCTAGGAAGCATTAGGAAGCACACACTGCTGGGCTGGCCACTGCGGGTTGGGGTTGGTCCTCCTCCGCAGGCAGCCATCGCAGCAACAGTCTGCTGGATGCTGCTGCCTGTCTGTCTGCCTGTTGTTCTCTTTCTTTGCCCTTTGCTCTGGCAAAGCCTGCTGGTAGGCTAGGATTTGTATCACCGGCCGGTTCCAGCTCTGTCTGTGTCGTGTGAGCTACGGCCATAGCTGTGCATCCAGCAGCAGCTGTGTACGTCTGGTGTCCCTCGAGTGCATGATCTGCCATCATGATTGTGTTCTGCTATCGGTAGGATGGCAAGTTTTTAAAGCGGCAGTGACGGTAACTTACCGAACGAGAGAC
Source organism: Cristatella mucedo (assembly GCA_009760855.2). NCBI lineage: Eukaryota > Metazoa > Bryozoa > Phylactolaemata > Cristatellidae > Cristatella > Cristatella mucedo. The sequence continues at coordinate 3,346,761 of WPIO01000040.1, forward strand.
CGGCCTCATCCCTGGCTCTTTTTTTCTTGTTCATGCCGTCAATAAATGTCGAGGGAAAAATGTGTAGCAAGGTTTTTATAAAAAAAAAAAGAAGAAAAACCACCGTTGTGTGGGGGTGTGCGGCTTTCGTTAGGTACTCGTGGTGACTTTTGCTCACACGAGAGCGCGAATGAGTTCATTCGCGCTCTCGCTCGTGTTTGGCGTTTGAATGGTGGCTCAACGACTGACCTCACGCCCTTCTCCTCCTCTGCTGCACCTTCGCTGTGTACCTTGGGGCAGCTCTTTCGGAGCAGCTGTGCACCTCGCAGACACCCTCAAACTGCATTCGAGGGCATGGCCGTGCGCGTGCTGAATCGATGCGCCGGCTTGGCCGCACGAATTTCCCATCTTGCTCACACTGCCTGCTCGAGACGGGGTGCGGGGGACGTGTCTGTAGTGGTTTGAGCCTGCCGTACTTGTCCACGAACATAGGGGTGGTCACAGACCGTGGCGCTAAGGTGCCTGCCGCCGTCCGAGAGGGGCTGTGGCATTTCCTGGGTTAGAGACTTGCAGAGGGCAACCGTCGGTTTCGTCCGGCTCAAGCCCTGGAAACAAGACCTGCCCCATAGCCCTTCCCCTGCAGCTGTCGCAGGAAGGATGCCATCGGCTGCTTGTTTCTTTGCTCGCCCCCACGTGACCGTCCTTCACCGCTTAGCCACGCCTTGCTGCAAGTGCCAGCTAGTGTCGTCTGCAATCCGTCTGAGCTCATGCTGAGATCTTGCTAGTTTTATTTTGGCGAGGCGGCAGCGGCTCAAGAGGGGCGGCTCAAGAGGGGCGTCCCGTGCTCGCCCTGTCTGGTGAATCCTTTTTTGCATTCTCGTCTCCCGTCATTCCTGCATTCTCGTCTCTCCTGCCCGACGGCGGGTCAGCAGTCTCCTCCGCCGTTGGCACCCGCGTTGGACCGTCAGATCGTCCTCGAATTGGTCCCCCCCCCCCCCGTGGCGACAGCTCGGGAGGAGCAACAGCAGCAACGTGAGGAAGAGAGATCCTGAAAAGTGTGGGTTCGATTGTGCTGCCAACCCGTAGGCCTGGACATATCAAGGATAGTTGTTTGTGCCTGACTGCACGTGAGCTGCAATGTCGTGCGACGGCGCTGATATCGTGCTGGATATTGCAGCTCGGCAGCATCCTACTGCGTTAGGTGGAGGGGGCCTATGGCAGTGACGAGTTGGCCTTGGTTGTGTTGATCGCACTGCTGCTGCTCACATCAGGAGGCAGAGGATGGGGAGGAGGAGGACGACGACGACACCGACGAACCGAACGTTGGCGTGACCGCTTTTGTGCGCCGAGTCCTCGTTTTGTCCAAGCGCCTGATGTGGCCGCTTGATCGAACAGCTGCTAGCCCGGTCGTCGTCATAGCTTGAGCTAAGCGATCTTTGCTAGGGTTATTGCCTGCTGAAGGTAATAATAATAGTAATAGTAACACGCTTGATAAAGCGCCCTCAGAGAACTGAATCTCTTTCAAGCGCTTTACATTTCCTGCAAAGGAAACACGATCGAATGGTTAGTGATAGCATGCTCGATAAAGAAGAATAACGTGGTTAGGGTGACATGCACGGGGTCAGCATGCAAATGTGGTTAGTTGCAGCATGCAGTGTCAGCGAGCTTAAGCACATAAAGGGCAAATCACAGGGACCCACTAAATGCTGTGATAAATAGGTGCGTTTTTAATTTCTTTTTAAATGTGGTCAAGTCAGGGGAAGTCAAATATGAGTTATAGGCTTTAGGAGCATATGAACTAAAGGTGGCAAATTCCCTCTTGTAGGTAAGTGGGTAGAGGCTGCATAGCTCCAAAAGGAAAGCAAATAGTTACACCCAACAGGGGTCACAGGCTTCTTCGGCGAATTAGACCTTCCCAGATTCGGTTGGGCTGCTTGGAATGAGTGCAGCAACAGGCTGTCCCATGCACATGTCCAGGAATTGTGGGCTCTCTCTGAGGTTGCAGCAGCCAGTCACCCCACCAGTCGGTTGTAGCGTCAAGTGGTTGGATTGAGAGACCTCATCAAGGGTGTAGACTGAATCTATTGCCAGGCACCGGCCTGGTCTTGGCTTGCCAGCAAGGGTTTCCGGCCAAAGCTCAATACTCCTTGGCGTCCATGTCAGCCCGAAGAATGCAGGTGCCACCTGATGGCGGTGTGCGCATGGTGTGTGCATACGCGCGAGCGCACACAGGCGCACACACACACTCCATGCTCCAGCAGTGACTGTGCTTGGCATGACTGACTAGGCATCGTTAGGAGCTACTTTACTCATTGCGCTTGGCGTCTGAGGCTGGCAACGACTTCGGCGGCGGCGGAATAGAGTCGTTTTAAGTCCCCTTTTCGCGACCTCGAAAGCCAAGCAGACGGAGCGGCTTCACCTATGCGCCAGGTGGCAGCTGCAAAAAGAAAGGAGGCGTGGCTGCTGGAGCATCGCTGGCTGCCTTGCGATCTCCTCCCTCCACTGGAGTGCCGCTTGTGACACGTGACTAGTGGAGCCGGGATTCGGAGCGCTCGGCCATTCAGGTTTCGAGCCTGGACGTCTTCCTTGTGCAGCAGGGTGGGCAGCTGGTGTGTGCGCTAGGGCGTCGGCTCTTACTGGTCCAGCTAGACCTGACTGTGCCAGTCAAGGAAGGTGTGCATCTGTGATGACTCACTTGCTGGCTGAGGCCAGGGTAATTGGGAGGAGGAGCAGTATGCATACTGGGACAGTCAGTCCAAAGCAAATAAGGGCTCCGTCCCAGTGCTGCCACTAGTCATCTAGGAGCAGGTAGCTGGCTGCTTGCCTCTCCCTCGCCATCCTTCGACGATCGTGCACGATCGGCCATGTGGCCTCTCCGTCCCCGTGTGGCCCTGTCTCCCTCTCACGTTGCTGCGTGATTCCCCTTGATATCTCGATCGCCGTGGCACATCCAAAGGCACGTGATCGGGAGGCACTCGTCGGTTCAAGCAGCTCTGGCCCTCCTCCTTGATCGCCTGTGCATGTTTATGGTGGGCAGGCAGGCAGCTGCTGGCTGCACAGCTCAGCTCAGCTCAGCTGCTAGGAGCAGGTTGTAGCCTCTCCGGCAGAGGGTGTTTGCTATTTGGAGGTTTTTCTTGATGTTTTTTTTTTCTTGACTGCTGCCACTTACAAGTCAATCGCCTGCCATTCAGATGCTCTGTGTATATGTGTGTGCATGCCCGTCGTTCTGCAGTCGGGAAGGCCCAAGCGTTTTTGACAATAGATGCCGCGAGTCTCCAAGAGCACGCTGTAGAGGCTTTTGACACCATCTCCTGTAGCCAGGATGAGGTCAGAGGGGCCCAAGTTGATGTAGGAGAGACATTCGAAGGAACAGCTGCCAGATCTTGCAGGCAACCTAGTGCAGCCCTCGGTTTCAATGCATTAGAAGTAAGCTTGACCTTGTTACAGAGTCTGCAGGGCTGAACCGTCCACGGGCATGACAGGTTTTATGCAGCAGCCGAGGTAGCAGCCGTATACGGTTGTGCACATTCAAATAGTTAGAGGCAGTTTTTCTAGCATCAATTTCTGGAGGGAGTGTTTAGTTATTAGCCTGCTAAGCTAGCAGATTCATGTTAACAGGGACAAGTCTGGACTCGGCCTATTTGGCTGAGTAACAATAGCAATAATAATTATAATAATAAGATATGTGTCCGCCTAAAGCTCGGTTTAGAGTCTTGCTTCCTACCTACTCGAGTCTTATTACGGTCTTCCGGTTTGTAGGACGTTTAGATGGCAATCTTGCTCCAAATCTGGCTTCCTACTCGCTCCGCCCACTGAGTGTTCATGGGATAGCAAATGCATTTCCGCAAGGCCAGGCTTTGCTAATGCACCTACGGGTAGAATAAAACCTGTCCGTTGCTTTATCCCCCGGCTCCTCAAAATTTGATTCTCAAACTCCGCACCCAGTGTGTCCCATAAACAGGGACTCGCAATGAATGCATGATTTTACTGGTCAAGTCGTTTGCCACTCCTTGCTAGCAGCACAGTAGGCATGGCCTGAACGGCATCTATGGTTTATCACTTGCCAAGTCTTGGCTGAAAAAGTAGAACCGGGTTTGGCTGCTGAGTCTTCCCCAAGTCTTCCCTCAGTCTGGACTGCCAAGACTGGCAGTCTAAACCAGACTTTAGAGAGCAGCATCTCTCTTTCTAGGCACTTTACTTATGCTGCTATGGAAGCATGTCAATCGGCTAGGGACGACCTACCGGCTAGGGATAGCATGCACAGTTCAGCTCGCATGAGCGCACAAATGACAGTTCACGCGGACAATTCACCAAACGTCGTGAGCAGCACGTGCATTTTTAGCTTCTTTTTTATGTGTACCTTCGTCTGTAACTTCCACAAAGCCGCAAAGACGATGTGGATGTTATGCAGGAGAGCTATATGTTAAGCCAAGGGATGTCGTGACGTCAGTCGGAAGTGAGTTCCGTGCTTTGGGGGCATACCAACTACAGCCATGGTCTCCTAAGGATTTGAGTTTAATTAGAGGCACAGCTAAGCGACTTGAGTCAGAAGAGCCGGGGTAGTACAATACCTAGCCTTATGTGATAGTAGTTCGGATTGGTAGGTCGGTGCCACAGAATTATGCATTAGCTAGGTTGCTCCAATTTCGAGATGTGAGATTACTGTCTGTCTGTCTGTCTGTCTGTCTGTCTCCTTTGTCTCTTTCTCTTTCTCTGTGTCTTTCTGTCTCTCCCTCTTCCCCCCCCCCCCGAGGCTGAAAGGCTGCTGCAGCACCTGACACCTGCCCAAGAGCAGCTCGGCCAGCGAGCAGCGGCTCCTTTCACGAGGCTGCACACACACACACACACACACACACACACACACACACACACACACACACACACACACACACACACACACACACATAATGAGCCGCCAGTCGGTCTTAGTCGCCCGAAAGCTTCCGACTTTCAGCCCAAGTGACTCGGAGCAGGAGCGGCTGCGCTGTTCCACCCACATCCATTAGGCTCTGGCTCTGGCGCCTGCCCACTGCCCTCGTTCTTCACTTTCCACTGCTCGCTTGTTGCATCCATCTGACGTCAGTCGGTCGGTTGATGGCCCCTGTCGACTCTTTTCTCAGCGACCATCTCAGCAGCAGCAGCTGTGCTCGCTCGTTGCCCCGAGACTTCCGATTGCTCGATTACTGACGGCACTTGTGTATTTGACAGCTGCTCTTTAACTACTGTCTCCGCTGGTCCTCTGCGTGGCCGAGCCGCGCGCCTCGGGCACGATCGACATATCTTATTATTATTATTATTATTATCATTATTATTAGCCGAAAAGTGCGCACGGCGACTCACGAAGAGTTGAAAACTCGCGAAAACACGCTGCTGCTGCCCGCATTCGCCACGTCCACGTCTCGTTTATGTTTACGTTTATTTATTTTACGTTTACATTTATAACATGTATAACATTGCCCGCTCACTCGCCCTCGCGCACGTCGCCCCTGCTGCTCCATACAGACGCGCACGGATCCGGAGGAGCGCTTCACCAAGCTGGAGCGCATCGGCAAGGGCTCGTTCGGCGAGGTGTTCAAGGGCATCGATCGCGAGACGCAGCGCATCGTCGCGATCAAGATAATCGACCTCGAGGAGGCCGAGGACGAGATCGAGGACATCCAGCAGGAGATCACGGTGCTCTCGCAGTGTGACAGCCCACACGTGACCAAGTACTACGGCTCCTACTTAAAGGCAAGCCGCCGCTGCACTGCGTGCGTCTGCTGCCCACTCGGAGACACGTTTGGGTCGCCCCCTCGACCCTACTACCAGCACCACCCGCGCAGCGGAGGCGCGCACCGGAGGTGGCGGACGGGGCTGCAGCTGCTGTTAGCTGCTGTCCCGCTCGGTTGCTCGCTCGCCGGTTGACCTGGTCCGCCGGTCTCGATCGCTGCCTGCAGCTGTCCAGCGGTGCAGGCGGCTCTCTCCGCAGGGCACCAAGCTGTGGATCATCATGGAGTACCTCGGCGGAGGCTCGGCCCTCGATCTGATGAAGGCTGGCAGCTTCAGCGAGCTGTACATAGCCGTCATACTGCGCGAGATACTGAAAGGCCTCGACTATCTCCACTCCGAGCGCAAGCTGCACCGCGACATCAAAGGTTGGACGCCGCCCGGTCCTGGCCTCGGAGGCGGCGGCAGCCTTGGGCGAGCGCAGCAGCACCTTTGCTGTGCCCCCCAGTCGTCGCCGCAGCGATTCGCCGGTTTCGTCTTTCAGCCGCCAACGTGCTGCTGTCAGAGCAGGGCGACGTGAAGCTGGCCGACTTTGGCGTGGCCGGCCAGCTTACGGACACGATGAGCAAGCGAAGGACGTTCGTCGGCACGCCGTTCTGGATGGCGCCCGAGGTCATCAGGCAGTCAGCCTACGACTCAAAGGTCGGTAAAGAGACGGCTTAGTGAGGAGCGAGGACCCGCTGATCATGTGCACCTACATGCACCTCTACCTCTCCAGAGCCGGTGGAGCATGTGCTGACCTCTTAGCACTAATAATGTCGTAGTATTTTAGCGATATTAGTATAAATAGCTGCTATTAATAGCTTGTTATTCACATGCTTCGTCGCTGCAAATCGTCCTTCATGTGCTCATTTATGGTGGACATGTGCAGGTTATTGTCGTTTCTGTTGACACTCTTCTTGTCCAGCACATGTGAAGGACACAGAGAAAAGGATAGAGGAGAGGAGAGGGAGCAGAGAGGCAGAGAGGAGATAGAGACAGAGAGAGGCAGAGAGAGAGAGACACTGACAGACAGAAGAGAGACACGCACAGGGAGACACAGATACGCACAGGGAGACACAGACACGCACACAGAGACAGAGTTTGCTATTGGAACGGCAGGACTTCTGTTGTGTTAGCTGGGCTCTGCCTCCTCCCTACCGAACGTGCAGGAATTCTGCAGGATACCCATGTTCGAGGCATTGCTATAATTGTGGCTGGTTTATGGATTCGTAGTTTATAGGCCGATGACGTTTATAGCCTTGTTATAGCCACTGTCATTCCAGTTTATGGCCCAGCGTGTTTATGGCCCTCGTGGAGTTTATGGCGATGCTGCCGGTTTATGGGTCATTCCGATTTATGGTGGTGATGGTTTAACAAGGTTTGGTCACGGCCTATAGAGGCGTAAGGCAGTTGTGACCAGAACGCCGGGCAGAGCTGTCACTTGGTGGCCTGTCACTGTGGCATCCAAAGAGAGTGTAGGGTTTTGATGAAGCCCGCCACATGTGCCGTCAGCACGTGCGCCGTTAGCATTCAACTTAAGTAATTTCAAAAGGAGCAACTAAGGGAGGCCACAGCACGAGTGCCCCTTAAGCTGCTTCTACTCTGGCGAATTAGCCTGGCCGTCTAGCTCTTGGCGGTAGATCGGAGATGTCCTGTGCAGCCGACCAATCAGGAAGAGACGCATAGAGCACCATGGATGCCGCCTTCACAGACTCGTCGCTTGGAGACCCTGAGAGTCTGTTGGACTGAAAGAGTTCGGAATACAGGAATTAATTGATAAAGAAAGCTGCCTCTAGAATGATGGTGGTTACATTTTTTTAAACTTGTCTATGAGCATATATAGGTAACAGCAGAGGCGCATCAGCGGATGGCCTCTGCTCAATTTCCATTAGTCACCGAGCGAGAAACTCTGCAACCTTGCATCTTCAGAGATATATGTATTTATCTCTATCCGTAACTACACAAAGCCACTAAGACCATGCGGGTGTTAGGCAGGAGAGTTTTCTTTAGCGCACTCAAAGCCTAAGCAGCTTTTGGTACGCATAAGGTAGCCAACAGACTTCATCTCGAGGCAAAAAAGGAAAGAGAAAGTGAGAAGCACAGCTGAGCCAGGAGAGCAGTCGACGTAGTGAGTGGCAAGGAAGTAGCAGCTCATGATGGCTGGCAAGGATGTGCCACAGTCGGCAGCAGTAGAGTAGTTGTTATTGCAATGTGCCACGATAGCCCAGGAGGCATGGTGCTCGCTCTTCATCGCCGAGGTCGTGGGTTCGAATCCTGCAGTGGGCGATCCTTTGTTGCCATCTGCAAGCGTTGGTGACAGCCGTGGAGGCTTCTCTGTCTCTATACAAATGAGGCTGTTAGATTAGCTAATATTTTTTTCCAATTGTGTAAGAATCTTGGAAGCAAGTTCCACAGTCCAGGACCTGCAGAGCAAATGCTTCTGTCTCCTATGGTCTTTAAGCGGAGCAATGGAACAACTCATTTATTGTCCATACGGGATCTGAGGAGGGCACGAGGAGGCTGAAACCAGTGCAGCAGTTCAGCTAGGTACGAAGGAGCCAAGCCGTGGCAGGCCTTATGGGTCAGCGTAAGAACTTTAACTATGTATCCATTGATCAACCGGCAGCCATCCAAACTCTTTCAGCAAATGAGACGCATAGTCAAACCACTGGGATTTGTAAACTAGCCTTACAGCCATATTCATCTCCAGCTGCAGTGGCCTAGTGGCTTTTTTCGGTAGCCCAACCAAAAGGGAATTTCGATGATCAAGCCGAGACAGAACCGAGGAGGTAGTCAATTTTTTTCAATCCACAATCCGTTGTGGGAGACCAGTATTCCTAGTCTTAGATAGGAATCGGACGTGATCGCTAGCTGTTAAGAAGCAGTGCGATCTCTCTTGTTGCTACGTGAGAGCGAATGGGGTACCAGCCACAGCCTGAGAACGTGGCTAGTTTCGACTCCGAACTGTACCGTGTGTAGACATGGCTGGTTCGACGCTAGTTTGCGCTCATGTTAAGTTCTCGGGTGTCTCGACTCCAACCGCTCGCCAATGTAGACACAGCTTAAAGCATTAACCGAGCCGGTGCAGCTGCACGGTCCGCTGTAGCGTGAGCAGGGTCGAATTCAGCAACGAGTGGCCGAGCTCGATGCCTCGCTTCGTTTGTTGCCCTGTTGCTGCATTACCCTTTCTGTCCATGCGAGTGACAAAGTGAGTAACGAAGCTTAAGTGAACGTTTCTTGTGATGCTTGCTGCCTTCCCCCCCCCCTCTGCCGTGGTCTACCTCAGTCTCGTTCGAGGCCAGCTCAGCAACCATGCCTGTCTCCTGGTCGCCAACTGGGAACGCAGCAACCTCGTGCTCGACTTTATATTCACTCGCACGTGGATAGTTCAGTCTCTTAGCAATTCATCTCTTTCCTGTCTCTCCCCCTCTCTATCTTCTGCCCTCTCTCTCTCTCTCTCTCTCTCTCTCTCTCTCTCTCTCTCTCTCTCTCTACCTTGCTGTCTGTCTGTCTCTCTCTTTCTTTCTCTCTCTCTCTCTCTCTCTCTCTCTCTCTACCTCGCTCTGTCTCTGTCTTTCTCTGTCTCTGTCTTTCTCTGTCTCTTTCTCTTTCTCAGCCTGTCCTGTGAGTGCAGGACTAAGCCATGCGTCCGTGGACCACTGCTGTATATTGCTGCATGTTGATATGCATGTATCGTATGTATGTATACGTATGCACACACGTTGCAGGCCGACATCTGGTCGCTCGGCATAACGGCCATCGAGCTGGCCAAGGGTGAGCCGCCCAACTCGGATCTGCATCCCATGCGCGTCCTATTCCTCATACCCAAGAACAATCCTCCGCAGCTCGTAGGCGAGTACAGCAAGAGCTTCAAGGAGTTCGTCGAGGCTTGTCTCAACAAGGATCCCGACAACGTGCGTGTCTGCGCACGCGCTCTCGAGCTAGAGCAGCCGCGAATTCGTCGAAGCGCGGCGAGCTCGCCGCTACTGCTGCGCAAAATCTGCTCGGCCTCTTTTGCAGAGGCCGAGCGCCAAGGAGCTGCTCAAGCTTCCGTTCATCAAGAAGGCGAAGAAGACGTCGTGCCTGGTCGACCTCATCGAGCGCCTTCGAACGTGGAAGAGTCAGGGCAACCGGGACAGCGACAGTGACGACGAAGACGACGATGCTGGCAGCAAGGCTGGAAAGTGAGTGTCAACGCCCGCAGCCCCAAACTCTCAGCTTTTGCCCCTCTGGCCGCCACACTCTCTTGAGCACTTGTCTCACTGTCGTCGCGCCGCTTCAGGGAGGAGAGTGACTCAGGCGGCTGGGAGTTTGGCACGGTGAAGGCCTCGACTGTGCCGCCTGGCATCATCAAGAAAGACGCCGTCGTAGACCCGAGAGAGCTGCCACGCTGGGACCGGAACGGCACGCCGGTGAGCGGTGTGAGTATTCGCCCTCGCCTTCTCCGCTGCTGCTGCTGCTGCTGCGGCGGCGCGCTCGTGGTATGCGCTGACCTAGCAAACCGTGCAGCTGTGGCAACTCAGCTGCCTGGATAGTGCTGGTTTCAGCCGCCACAGGCAGCGTTTTTGGTTCTTTGGTCAACTTATTGGCCCGACGGCTGGTTTCTGGAAGGGAGGGAGGCTGGACAGTGAGTGGTTCGTTATGGATGACAAGCATCTAGTCCATTACCTGTCGACGTCAGCCGTCACCTGGGGCTACTGTGTCGGCCTGATCCTGCTCGGGCTGGCTATTCTGCCGGGCCATGACAGGCATCCTGTCGACTTGGCGGAAGTAGGAAGTAGCCTGCTCTGCGATCGGATCGGACGAGCTATTTATTTATTTAACAGAAGCCTGAGCTTTGTCGCTCCTTGTCGACCAATGAAGCGGCAGGTATGGGCTTGTTAATAATAATAATGATAATAATAAATAATAACACACCCACTCACACCCACCACGCTCCCATAGTGACCGTGCACGGCATGACTGACTAGGCATAGTTAGGAGCTACTTTACTCATTGCCCTTGGCGTCTGCATCTGGCAACGACTTCGGCAGTGGAGTCGGGTCGTTTAGCAAGCAAAGCGAACGGCGCGGCATCGCCTATGCACCAGATGGCAGCTGCAAAACGAAAGGGGCGTGGCTGCTGGAGCATTGCTGGCCGCCTCGAGATGTCCTCCAGTGGAGTGCCGACACACACAAATGTACTAAATCACGATTTATTGTCTTGTTCGTAGCTTTGCTCCTATTTGCAATTGCCAGTTATCAAGTATGTATGCACCCGGGACGGGACACGTGATGCTGTTGGGGCTACAAGTGGCTTAGCAGCTTAGGAGAGACGTCATTAGCAACAGAAATGATGTATCACACAATGTGGCATGTGTATGCCACAGCGTGTAATGTGGTGATGTGAAATGATCTATCACACCGTGACACATTGGCATGATAACGATGCGGTGACCTACAGAAATGGCCTTAGGCGACTAATTTCAAGGTTTAAATCCAGAATTTTGTTTATGTCACGGTGGCTTACAGAATCAACCCGTGGAGTGAGATTTTCAGAGCAACATAATGTGTGACATACTTGGAATCTTCCGGCTGTTTTATTTCCACATTCTGGTCAATCAGGTGAACAAAAACATGCATTTGTACTTCGCGGTTAGAGAACTTAATCTCTGTTCAGGTGCCTCACATATGCCACGTGGCTCAAGCCTGCGACCTCGGTCATCAAATGTGTGCACCTTGACCTTGGTCGAGGAGGCTGCACCATGCTGAAGGCCGAGGAGCGACTTCTTCGTGCGAGAAAGTGTGCGAGATACTTGACATCTTCGGGCATGTTTTATTTCCCCATTCCCATCAATCGGGCATCGAACTGTTGTGGCTGTAGCATGCCTAAGGAACACAGCGACTTTGCTTCAGGTATTCGGCTAGTCCTTCACGAACAGGGGTGGAGCAGTAGGAAGATCGCTTGTGAACTTGAAATGAATGAAGCTTGTGCCAGGCATTATCTATGTATTATCTATTATCTATTATTTATGCTGGCTAAGTACACAAAGAAGGGGTCTGTTGACAAAACGCCGCTGCCTACGTCGAAGAAGCCAGACATCTAAGCCACGAGGACTATCTAGTGAAGGTGGCTGCACTCTGCGGGATAAGAAGGCCAGTTTTGCCGAGCTAGCGTAGACGTTCGAAGCCGCATTACGAACCAAAACTAGGTCTGCAAGCGGTGGGTCGTCGACTCGCAGAGTACACGATTTTCCGACCAGTGGCCAAGGACACGCCCACTGGCTGAGCCAGAAGCACAAAGATGAAAGGCTGGTAAGTGGCCAAGTGCCACGCCCACTGCAACGGTGCAGATCAGTGCTCGGTTTATTGGATAGACAAAAACAAATTTCGACTCTTCGGCAGCAGCCAACGTTTCGTATATGCCGAAGAAAAAGTGAGGAATACAGAGAATGCAGACTGTCTGCATTGCACTGTGAAGCAATGCTAGTGAGGGCTGAGGTTTGGTCGGTTCCTTTTTCCGGTACAGGAAAGTGGAGAGCTCACTGCATCGCATTCCTGGCATGAGGTACGAGAACTTTATGAGGGATCGTGCAGCAACACTTGAGCATTCCCTACTCTCGATGGCAGATTTACTCATCTGCAGGATGATGATGATTTTGTGGCAGATGTCCAACGTCCTTATTGCTGATCGGAGTACATGCTTAGGGTCCTGGCTGTAAGCACAAATATAAAGCCCAGGCTTTACAGCTCTGCATTGAGCTGCCGGCGAAATTTGATCTCGGTAGCTCCCTCCAGCGGTCGAGCACCCACCCGACCGGTGGCCCAGAGGTTGGCAGGATCGGTGCCTGCTCCGAGGCGAAATTCTTCTTTGGGTCCGGTTACTCTGTCTGTGCGTTTTGAAATTATAATGCCGCAGCTGCTAGCATGTTGCTGCCTCGAGAATGGATGCTAGCCATGTGTCATTCACCAAAGGCTGGCCTACCTGTGTATCGTAAAATGGGTGTAGAACCCACAGGTCAGTGGTGGCAGATCATGTCGTAGCTATGTTAGTTACTGAGGTCATCCCTGACCCCAAGCAGTAAATCGTAGACAAAACTGCTGGGTTGTCTATAAAACGGGACGGGTGTCAAGCTTTTGCCTTTGCTGCATCGAGGCATATCGGGAGAGAGGGCACGCGAGCCGCCATCGCTTTATCGTTCGTGCACGATGCCGATGGCTCTCTTCTTTGCTGCTGCCCTGACGTGTCTTCTTCCTTGTTTGCAAAGCCTCTAAGCTCGAGCGAGTGATGCTGGCAGTCTGCGGGCAGTCGTCGTGTTTATTTATTGCATACTATTTTCTTTCTTGGTAGCCCTCCGCCGAGGAGATGATGCATAGATCATCGATACCGGTCGAGATTCGCCGCTCGCTTTGCTTGGATGAGACCGTCGCACCACTGATCAGAAAGGTGACTGACTCCCCACGCTGATCCCTTTGGCCGTGTTCCGTTATTACGTGTCATGTCCGTCCGTCCCCGGCTCCCTGTCTCGCGTCCGTCGGCTCCTGTGGACAGCAGCTAGTGCCGCCTCGCATGCAACACTGTTGCCCAGCCCTTCCCTCCTCCCGCCCGTCCGGCAGCACACCAGATGGAGGTGATAGCTTGCTCGCTAGCGACTGCTTGCGTCACGCTGGCCTCGGCGTGTTGTGTCCTCAGTTCGCCGAGAAGCAGGCGCGCCTGGGCGCACCCACGGACGCACTGGACGAGCTGCAGAGGGCTTTCGAGGCCGTCGACCGCAGTGCGCCGCGCATCACCGAGTCCCTGTCGGCGGAGATCGTCCGGCGCCTTGCAGGCTACCGGCTCAACGCCAACGAGCTGGCGCAGGCGACCGCTTTCGTGACCGGGTGAGCGCACGCTCGGGGCCGCGCGTGGTGCGGTCGCCCACGGTGCCTGCCGTCTTCGCTCCTCGCCAGAGGATGGGCGCCCGCGTCGAAGGCGGCTCGGCCAGCGAGGAGAAAAGCAGAGCTCGGCAAAGCTCGAGCGTAGTTCCTGTGCTTCCGCGGCCGATCGTCCGCTTCCGCTCTTCCGTTGCAGTGATGACACTTAGAGTGGCAGAGCTCTGAGCTTCCTTGCTGCGAAGTCGAGAGAGAGAGAGAGAGAGAGAGAGAGAGAGAGAGAGAGAGAGAGTGATTCGAGGATTTTGAGTCGTCGCGCAGATTCAGACTTTCCCTCTCGCCGTGCCCCTGGCGCCGCGCGACGGCATCGAGCGGCGCTGCTGCCGTCTGCTCTTTGTGACTGGACGACTCTTTCTTCTTCGCTGCCGCTGCTGCCTGCGACCTGCAGCGACCGTGAGCTCGAGGCGGCACTCGCGGCCGCTGACGTGACGACATTCCAAGACGATTGATTTACCTTGTCTCCGAACTGGATCGCCTGGGACGGGAGTGAGCTCTTCTCGTGACGGCTGGCTGCCAAGAGCGCGAGCGAGCGACTGGCCCGCCGGCCCCTCGGCGCACCAGGACTTTGATTGAGCCGGTGCCTTGCCTTTCGGCCATCGCGCAGCGCGCAGCCGCCGCCCGCGAACGCTTTCTGCTTGGCCCGCGTGTATGTGCACGCGGGCCTTTCCCCACTCCTGGCTGTACCTTCTGCTCGCTTCGGTTCCTCGCTCGCATCGCGTCATCGCAGAGGACAGAGAGACGCTAAGGTCTGTCGATGCAACGATCTGCTTGCTGCGCCGTTACTCTTCCATGGTGGCGCTGCTGCTGGACCGACCGGAAGGAATAAGTTTAGACGTGACGCCAGCCCGGAGCCCGACTAGGTTGCCGGCGCGCTCGCTACCTGGCAGCAGCAGCATGGGCACCTAGTGGGTAATTGTGAGCTTTTGCTGTTGCACGACCACGTGTGCGTTTCTGTGCGAAGCAAAAGTAAGCATGCCGGTGCTGCAGCTCGAGTGCACAGCGGCTGCTGTGCAAGTCGTCGTCCCACGACTCGAGCTTCTGCTAGCAGAGCGACGATGGCGCCCCTCAGCCACTGAAGAGGCAGCAGCGGCTGCAGCTTTAGAAAACTAATATATATGGTTTTACTATCGGCCGAAATCTACGTGTCCACAGGTCCGAAGATGATGACGACGGTCGCTTGCTGCCGACCCGCTTGCTTCCCACCGCTGGTTCATTGTGGGGGCGCCAGCAGGAAGGTAATCGAAGATGTATGGTTAATTTTTTTTTAAAGGTTGGTGTTGCAAATGCTTGCTCAATTTTGACAAAGGACTGTGTGGTTAGCCGTTGCTTTGTAACGAGAAGACTTGTGAAATTTACCCTAGTCCGATTTCGGAGGAACACTCGTTGAAGTGGGGATATTGTCTTGGAGACATTCTCAGCTGGTGAATAGCTAGTTGCCATTGAGCCTATGCAGCATCTGCAAACTGATGCAGTTGCAACACTCGAGTGGATGAGAAGCCTTCTTGCATTTCGATGCATGATGCAAGCGAGCCGGAAGCAGTATACTGTCTCTCCGAGAACTTTCGATAACCCTAAAGCTTAGTATTTTGCAAGTGCAGGTTAATCCTTTAACTAAACGGGCTTTTACATAACACTTAAACTCTAAACCGCTCATGCACACCCATGCGTGTCTCTTTCTGTCAGCAGAGTGTTCGACTTCTGCTCTATGTAAAGCGGCATATTACTTGTGGCTCAGCCATAGTCGACCAGAGAAGAACACGGCATCGCACAATACCGGTTGCGCTACCTCTGCTTTGGCTGTGGAATTTGGCTGTATGCTTTGTCCATTTGCTCGAATCGCAGTCGGATGATGGCATCCTGCCTTAGCTCGGGTTAGATGCAATCCTTTGCTTGTGCATGCTTTTCACCGGTCGGTCGCTGTGGGACTGCTAGCTCGAGAGGGCAACTCACGCCCAGGACAGCTCCAGCTAACTTCGATTTATTCAGACTTGAGATCAGAGAGAGCATGCGATACTGGCAGTTATTCGTTATCCGTTGCATTACTTGCGAACATTTGTTCTGCATGCTAGCTTTGCAGCTCTCTGAATCTCTTCTGTCTGTCTGTCTCATCTCTACTACCATCAAAAATCTGTATGCCGTGTATTTAAGAGCAAATAAACCGGGCTCCAGAAAAAGCCGGGAGTCACAGAGCAACTCGTGGAAGTGAGCAATACTGCATAGCGTCACTATGGCAATGCCCGTTTCAGTCAGCACACGTGAAAGCAGCAAACCACAACCACATCACGTGACGGTAGAAGCCGTGCGCCTGCTTGTAAGGCAGCAGATCAGCGGCCGCGGCACGCCTGCCGCTCTGCGCCTGCAGCCAGGAGTCGCACAGCGATCCTGGCTGCAGCGCCGAGCTGAGACAAGAAAGAGCTGCAGCTGCACGCCCGCCGAACCGGAGCTCAATTCCAACAGGGCGCCGTGGCAATAAATATCCGGTCCGCTCTGGCTGGCTGGCTGGCCCGTCACCCGTGCAGCGGCCTAGCAGACGGTCGGGCGCCGTGGCTTGGCAGCAGTGAGTGACCCTCTCCACTCTTCCCCTTCTCCCTCTCTCAAAAGCGGACGTGACGCAATTGCGCACACAGTGCAGGCAGCCTCTGCCACGCTGCGGCCACAGCTGAGCTGAGGTGGTTCAGTAGCAGCTGCGACACGTAGCAGTCGGCGGGCATGCTATGTTTCCAGTGGCGACCACCATTCGGGACGACAGTTTAGGCTCGCGCACACAATTGTGCTCACCAGGTTGAAGGTAGGGCAAGTCGGCGGTTACGACCGGCGCTCCAATCGGAAAGTCGAGAGAGTATCAGGCGGCAGCGGCCGCCTACCTGATGAATATGACTGGCTGCAGTGAGGCAGCCGTCTTGCCCAGCTCCGCTCGGAAATACTCGATCGTCCGACTGATTCCATCCAGCATTTTCACCTGTGGCAGGCGGGCAGCACATCAGGTGCAAGAAAAATGTCAGGGCCGGCAGGGAGGGTGGATGGAGAATGCCAAACTGATTATGTGAGGGGCGGGGCACAGGAGGTGCGAACGACGCGCGACTCTGACCTGCGGCTCCCAGCCGATGTGCTTCTTTGCCCTCGATATGTCCGGCTTCCTTTTCTGCGGATCGTCCTCCACGGCCGCCTTGCGCACGATTAGACTCGAGCTGTCTACACAAACGATACGGCGGTAAGCTGCTGCTGCTGCTCGACTGTCACGAGTCATCTGGGCGAAGCCGCTCCGATGCTACTCGCATGCACGCCTGCTGGCTCCCTGCTGCAGGGACCCGGGAGGGTCGTCAGCCAGGAAGGATCACTCACTGGCTGCCTTCTGAATGATGGACGCAAACTCGCCGACTTGGTGCTCTTCCGGATTGCCGAGATTCACCGGCAGTGTGAAGTTGCTGTTCATTAGCGCAACGAGGCCGTGCACGAGGTCGGACACGTATTGGAAGGAGCGCGTCTGCGAGCCGTCTCCGTATATCTATGCGGAGAGCACGGGAGAGCGGCTGGTGGACCAGCACAGCAGGATGACAGGTCTGCGCGATTGCCCACAGGACGGACGGATGAGAGAGTGGAGCCGCGAGCGCCGCTCGATCGCGAGGCTGCTCAGGCCGATGGCAGCCGCAAAGCGAGCTAGTCAAAGCTCAGGGCATCGATGGAGGCCTCAGAGGCCAGTGGCTTCATGGGAGGCAGAGGTCAGATGCTTCAGGGACCAGAGGTCAGCCGATTCGGGGGGGGGGCAGAGGTCAGATGCTTCGGGGCGACAGGCCGGCAGCAGCAGCTCACCGTGATGGGCTCGCCCTGCAGGGCTTGCAGGATGAAGTTGCTTACGACGCGACCGTCGTTCATGTGCATGCGAGGCCCGAACGTGTTGAATATGCGTGCCACGCGCACCTCGATGCTCTCCTGGAGGACAAGAATGATACGGCGAACGGCGATAGAGGCAGACTGCAGATGGAGGCGATAGAGGCAGACCGCAGCAGCATTTTCAGCATCAGATCACCACAGCGTTTCTTCGACCGCACAACCGCGAGCATGGACCTCGGCACGGGCAGCGAGCGGCTCGCTCGATCGGCTCAGGCTTCCAGTTGGGGTGGTCGGTGTTGAGCAAGCACGGAAGAGCACTTGCTGGAAGCTTCGTCAGCTACGACTAGAGACGGCTCGAACCAAAGATCCTGAACCCACGACCCTGTTCGAAAGTGCGAGGACATCGCCTTATACAAAAAATTCCTCTGTATCTGTGTCGAAGTAGGTACCAATGCGTACCGATGCACTCAGCTTGTTTTTACTCGTCTCATTCAAAGGCCACAGCCGGCTGTCAGCGTTTATCCCTCGTTCAAACAAAACGGCTTCCAGTAAGGAAGACAGACCGAGCCAAGCCCACGCAAAGCCTTTAGCAAGCCAAAGGCTCTCAGCGTAGTAATGAGCCAAGTATTCGCAAAACAGTGCCCCGTGAGAGAATACTTGAGAGCTTACATCGATTCCAAGTCATTGCTCAGCTCCTACAACTTTTAGCCAAAACATGGGGGCAGGGGCAGTTCACTTGCCTGCTTGGCGTATGCGTAGCACATCGTCTCGGCCACTCGCTTCGCCTCGTCGTAGCACGCTCGCGGCCCGATAGGATTCACGTGGCCCCAGTAGCCTTCGTGCTGCGGGTGCTCCTTGGGATCTGCAGAAGCGCGACCGAGCGCGGCGGCGGTGTAGCACGGCAGCGTGGAGCGTGCCAGCGCACTGCCCCCACCACAACGTCTCACAGCTCAACTTTAAGTGAGCGGCAAATGAGGACTGCAGGCAGGCAGGCAGGCAGGCAGGCAGGCTGCTGCTGCTCTTTCTCGTTTATGCGCCTCATTCGTTTTGTGGGCGCCGAGATCGCCGCTAGTTGGGCGCTTTTTTGTTCTGCCTTTTTGCAATAGGCGTCCTCGTGGTACCACCCTCCCCTGATAGAAATAAAAGTCAGCGGCCCTCAAGCTTTCGCTCCCGGGGTGCCTGCCTTATGATGCCGATGAGATGCAGATGCTCATCCTTCTCTCTGAGGAGGGAAGAAGGTCCTCTGAGAGAACGAACCTCTCCTCTCTCTCTCTCTCTCTCTCCCTCGACATCCCCCCTACCGCTGCTTAGCGTCAAAATGCTCGTACTGAAATTTCATT
Source organism: Cristatella mucedo (assembly GCA_009760855.2). Classification (NCBI taxonomy): domain Eukaryota; kingdom Metazoa; phylum Bryozoa; class Phylactolaemata; family Cristatellidae; genus Cristatella; species Cristatella mucedo. Next base: position 3,365,569 of record WPIO01000040.1, read on the forward strand.
TCTAAGGGAGCCGAACCATTCATAAAAGGACCTGCTAAGCCTGACCACTCCGGCAGGGCAGGAGCTCCTGCTTTGAGACCCGGGGTCTCTACGAATGCTCGCTAAATGAATAAGTCACTCCACGGAGAAAAATTCGAGAGAGACAAAACGGCAGACTGCGAGAGCAAGGCGCGACGATACCTCCGTACACTTCGGACGTCGACGCCAGTAGGAAGCGTGCCTTCACACGCCTCGCAAGACCTGCAGCGGGCAAGCATCATATTAAGAGCTGAGCCGTACGCACGCGTCCGGCCGGCGGAGAGGTGGGAGCCTGCGCAGTGGCACCGCACCTCCGAACCGGTGCACGTGTTGCGCGCGATAGACAGCCAGTGCGCTCACTGGCCCAAGCGTAGGTTCGGAGGCATGTGCCGGATATCTGGAGTGAAGTCGGGATCGGCACGGCAACTGCCAGAATGGATATCATCGACGTGCAGTGGGCCTAAGGGGGGGCTGGCATGGCCAGCACTCGAGCGCAAGGGGTGCAGCAGGACACAGCATCGCAGCTTGGCACTCGGCGACACTTTGCTTAGGAGGACGACTCCCAGTGATCATCGACGCGCGGCGGCAGCGCCGCTGCCTTGCCTAGCATGTTGATCGTGCCAATCGCGTTCGTCTTGATCGTCTTGATGGGATTGTACATGTAGTTGGGCGGTGAGGCCGGCGAGGCGAGATGGTAGATCTGGTCGACTGAAACGCAGGCGTCAACACAGAACACTAAAACCCGAAACCAAGTTACAAAAAAAGACCGAGAGACAGAGAAACAAACTAGTGACGCCACCAAACACCGGATAATCTGACCGCTAATTCGCACACACTCTGAGGGACAGGGTGCCATTCCTGCCTCCTCAAGAAACTAAGTGTGTCTGTCTCTTTGTCGTCTTTCTCTGTCTGTGTGTGTGTGTGTGTCTCTCTCTCTTTCTCTCTCTCCCTGTTTCTCAGTCTTTCTCTGTCTCGGTCTCCTACCTTCGCTAGCAGTTTTGAGCCAGTGCACGACGGCGTACCACTCGCTTGCATTATTTACAGCAGTTCGGGGGGGGGGGGACATCGAGATGGCTGCTACCTTCGATGTACAACGGGTTGACCACGTCGTGGTTGATGAGCTCAAAGTTCTCGTGACCGAGCCAATGCTCGACGTTCCTCTTTCGGCCGGTGAAGAAGTTGTCCACGACCGTGACCTCGTGACCTTCAAGCATGAGATAGTCCACCAGGTGGGAGCCGACGAATCCGGCGCCGCCTGTCACCTGCACGTGACCGTACACATGCAGCATCCGTGTGAGAGCTGAAAGCCTCAGTCTGGAGCACACTGCGCTCGAAAGTGCGTCGAATATTGCTCGTGCCTGCTCCGAAGGAGCCGAAACCCCCAGCAATAAATAAATAAGTAACTAATTATAAAATAATCAATAAATGAGCTGTTCTTTCACAACACTCTGTGAAAGAGCAGCTCTCGGCAGAACTGTGATTCCGGCTGGACGTAGAGTGACGCTAGGCTATTTACAGCAACTGACGGCCAACGTTGCACAACACCAACGTGCACACGCACACACATTGTCTAATGCAAAGCCAGCGAGACCGGCAAGTAGGAGGGAAGCTCACAGCTGTGCTGCTGCCGACCGTCTATCGCTGGACGTGCAGCTGAAATAGGCTGAAATTTTGCTTACAGAGCTCTCTTGAAAATGCCAGTGGGGAGGAGAGGCGAATCGCAGAGAAAGTGAGGTCGGTCACTACAGCTGGCAGCCAGGCGAAAGCGAAAGGTCGAAATGGTGGCCGGAGTACGCGGCCCGAGGAACGGGCGATTCAAATTGGCCGCTTCAAGCCGGTGAAGCAAGAGAACGACGGGACATGAAAGCATTTCAGTGAAAAGATTTTAAAGTCGCTGCGCTGCTTGTCGGGGGGGGGGGGGGCAAAGGTCAGAAAGAAGTGGCTGCTGGCGAGCAGCAGCTACATTCGCGACAGACGGCAGCCCCGCTCACAGGCAGGCAGCTTCTGCCTGCTAGCAGCAGAATCACGTGAGAGTAACTCGAGTCGATGAAACGATCGATCGAAATCGATGAAACGAGTCGGAACGAGGCAGCACGGCGACGAGCGATTACAGCACAGCTGGCCGACATCTTGCGGCACCCGACGAATTCGTCCGAACGGCAGCTGTAGCCAACCAGTTGCGGCGACAGGCGGGCGGGGCGGAAAGGAGTTCTACTAACAGAGAGCCACGGCTTCAGCACACATACCAGAATTCGTTTTCTCTGCTTGTAATTCTTGAATCCCACCTGAGGGTACGTCTTCTGCGAGGACAGGCTCCTACAACGAACGGCGGCACGACAGTGCGGGTCGCAAGACGGATATCAGACCACGGGCAGCGGCTGGATTTTTGGCCCCAAAAATCCAGCCGCTGCTCGTGGCTCGGGCTTCGGAAGCGCAGCATCGGCGTGTGGGCATCCAAGCTCGAGGAGTGAGACGGAGAACAACATGCATCGCAGCTAGGAGGGAGACCGCATGGCAGACAGCGTGTGTGACCATGTGGCCTGGGGTGGCGAGACAGGAAGCTTCACCAGAGGATGAGAACAAGTGGCAGAGTTTCAAACGCGGCGCGTACAGCGAGAAACGACTTTGCTCCAGACGACTTTCACAAAGCGAACGACCGATCGGCTTTTCCAATCACGGCTTCTTGGATCGAGGCGATCTGATAAGATCTGGCGCGCGCAAACGTCCGCTCTCTGGCCAGATCTTCGGCAGCACCAGCCAGCGAAGCAGCCAGCAGCAGTGTGCCCTACTAGCTGCCATTAATCACAGCTCTCCTAGAAAGATCATCAATCTCTTCTAGGATGGGAGGTGGTGCTCCTTGAAGTGGCTCAGCCAGCACCCCCGGGGACCTTGCACCCCTTTCCCCGGGGACCTTGCACCCCTTTCCCGGGAGGGAGGGTCGTGAACCGGCACCCGAGCCACGCTCGAGTGCTCTTGCCCGATGCTGCTTCAGCAGCCGATGAGCAGCAGTTGCCCAGTCTCCAGGAAAGTAAAAGTCGCGACCACGGCAAAGAGGCCATGGGCTTCTGGGTCGCTTGTCCGAGGCCAAGCAGCCGGCTGCCGCCACAGGTCGATGCTGCTGCAGATCGATGACTGCCGGAAGGGGCAGTGGGGTAGAAGGCGATCGGGAAGGGCAGAAGGTGCCGAGCATGAGCTGCTGCCGCTCGAGTGTGTGTCATCGATGACCAGCAACGACCGGATCTGCCTCCGCAAAGCCGCACCACTCACTGGGGCACTCGAACCGGGGACTGCGCCCCGGCGTCGACCTTGAGGCGAATGTTGCGCAGCTCCTCGTCGGCGTCCTTCTTGGACTGCCTCAGCTCGTCGACCCTGCAACATTGGCATCAGCATCGGGAGGAGAGAGAGTGTCAATCTTAGCTGCGCTCAGCGAGCTCACCAGCGGACAGTGCAATCGCGAGCGAGCATGGCTCGGAGTGCGCCGGTGCACATTTACGCACGCACAGGCATCTGGCAGCAGGCGGCTAGCAGAGGCGCCTGCGGCTTGCCACTCACGTCGACTGCAGGGCGGCGATCTGGCTTCGCAGCAGTGCGATCTCCGAGTGCACTGGCGACGAGTCGGCGTCTGCTGCTACTGCTGCCCCCGCCTCCCTCTCGCCTGCTTTCTTGTCCACATCCACCCTGCAGAGCGAGCGAGGCTAGCGACGCGCTCGCTCGGCACCGCCGCCGCTTGCCACAAGAGCAAGACGGCTTCCAACCGAGCTGCACACCCGCGACACCGACCCCTGCGACCGTCCTCTAGGCGTTGCATGACGGCAGCAGCAGCAGTAGGGGGGGGGGCGCGAGGCCGCTGCTGGCACCTTGCCTGGCGAGCCAGGCAGATCGCCCCCGCAGTGGCCGACCTGAGGCCGCTAAGCACGGTCAACCTCTGGTGCAGCGGCCTCGGCGAACACGGCGCGCGAATCACTCACCGATCCACGGGTCTGGTGCCGGACGACGACACGCTGACCATCACTGAAACGCGCCGGGCGCCCGAGCGACGGATGTGGCTGCCGCCAGGTGGCGCTTCATTTGGGAGGGGAGAGCGGGCAAGTAAGTCAAGAGGCAGGCAGCAGCCAGAAGAAGAGGGCGTGCCAGGGCTTTGCCGCCAACGTTCCGCATTGCCGCCTGCCGCGCCCCCCCCCCCCCCCCGTCGCCTCAAATGCCGATGAGCTGTTCGAAAAACATGGCCGGCGCCACGACGAACAAGTTCTTGCTGCAGCTTCGCAAGTGTTCGAGTGGGAGAAGAGGCCACAAGCGAGCTGGCACACCGTTCGTCCGGGATACTGCTGCAGACGCATTTGCGGGGGCCCCGTTTCGCGACAGGTCGCTTTACAGATGGTCAAGTTGATCCCTTCCAACGGCGGCTTATCGCCGACTTTGAAACGAGAAAAAGCCATTGGGACTACGCCCAGGAGTCTTCCTGCATCGACCAAGACCGACTTCCATCGCGAGTTACCAGCGTTCACAGCACAAAGGCTGAGCATCGCGGGCCTTTATGTAATTGTAATTGTTTATAATTGTTTACAATTGTCTCGCGCATCTCGAGTGGCGGCGTGTGACGTCACGAGTAGACGTATGATGCTTATTTTCTGATTGCTTATGTCTGTCAGGTCACCGGAATGGCTGGGCTGAACGAGTCAGCTACCAGAAAACCAGATAACACCAGAACTCTGCATTCACGCTTAAATGCAAACTTCAATGCACTTTGCAAACGATAAATCCACAGACTTGGTGCAATCACGTCACGTCGGTGCAAAGCAAACTATGCTTGCTTCCGAATAGCAATGCTTCCAAAACCTACCTCGCTCTTTCGGTTGTCCACTTTTCACATCATGCTCGGGAACAGCGAGTGAGCTTTTACGACAACGAGTTCTAAACAGCATGTTAAACTTGTGATTCGCGACATGGCAAAGGCGTGATAAAGGGAGGGTTCTTATTGACGCGTCGAAGATGGACTGCAGGTAGGTATTGACTAATGGCACATCGCCCCTTATGCTAAGCAGATCCTGTTTTGAGTGCCATATCGAGGTCACAGTGGAGATGTCAGAGGAATACGCGAAGGTATTACGAATAATTAGTCAGGTAAAGGCCCCTATTTCGCTTGGAGTCGCCTAAGGCTCTCTAGTGCAGGAGGAAGTCGATGCTTCCAAAGACTAACGATGCTTTCAAAACCTAGGGCTTCTTCTGTAGTCCGACCGTTGCTACCTGAAAACCGGTTCTGAGTGCGGGGCTTTCTCACCCTTCCACCTCCCCCCCCCCCGTCGTCGAGTCGTAAAAAAGCCGCTCACACGCGATAGTCACACACCCACGGACTCACAAAAACACAGCAAGGCGGCTCTGCCTGTGCACGAACTGCACTACAAGGCCATGTAGTGCAGTCTCGCTTTACATTATCAGAGCTCAACAGAGCAGCCCTCTCAGCTCTCGGTGGCTGTAACTTGAGCTGGTGATAACATTGATACTCAGCACAGACAGCAGCAACTGATCCTCTCTACGACTCGAGGCTGCACCTTATTGCTGCTACAGGCTATTTATATGACTGGGTTCCCGATGAGAGCTGAAACCAGTTCAAGACACTGATTGCAGCCGATGAACAAAGAACACAAAAGATGGAATTTAGGCAGCATATCGCTCTGCAAAACACAAGACCAGATGGCAACAGAAACAGGAACCGGTGACCCAGAAGCTGTGGGCAGGACTACCAAATAGGAGGAGGGGGCAACCCCCACGTGGCAATACTATAGGCAGGTGTGGTATAGCTGATCTCGGCTGTTGGTGTTGCTAACATGTAGCTAGCTCAAGAAACTACAAGCTCTTGCGGATTATTGTTTTTACGTTGTTTTTTTCAAGTCTGCTTTGACTGTGCCAATTGCCCCTCCCCCAGCCCATGGCCTCATCGGCCATTAGGTCCTCAGGGGGATCAGGCACTCGGATACTCAGCAAATTGATAACTTTGTAGTGACGTTTTTAAAATGGCGGACCTATAAAAAACCCGTGCTCACGTCTCTGCCAGACTGCCCCCGGCCTCAGCTCCTGCCCCCAGGCCCGATTCAGGGGAAGCCCAGGTCACTGCCATTGCTGCTGCTGCTTCAGCCGCCTCCGCCGTCTATGCCTTCACCTTTGCCACCTCTGCTGCTGCCACATCCGATGCTGCCACCTCCGATGCTGCCACACTCGATGCTGCAACCTCCACCGGTGCCACCTCCGATGCTGCCACCTCCGCTGCTGCTGCCACATCCGATGCTGCCACATCCGATGCTGCCACATCCGATGCTGCCACATCCGATGCTGCCACCTCCACTGCTGCAACCTCCGATGGTGCCACACCAGATGCTGCCACCTCCGATGCAGCCACATCAGATGCTGCCACCTCTGATGCTGCAAACTCCACTGCTGCAACCTCCACTGCTGCCACACTCGATGCTGCCACACTCGATGCTGCCACCTCCGATGCTGCCACATCTGATACTGCCACCTCCCCTACGACCGTGCTAAACTCAATGGCACAAGGCCATGTAATCGCTAAGAGAGATTTGTAGTTTTAGTAGCCATGCAGCCATGAACTTTACAGTGGTCATGAACTTTACCAGAAAGCAAGTGTCTGTACGAGCAGTAAGTAAGGAATGCACATAAGTAACTCCGACCTGCGCACCGGACACGATGGGTCAAGGTGCCCCCCCCGTGGGTGAGATCACCTGGTCGCGCTGTCACATAGGCTTTGCCGCCGACGTCGTCATCAACATCGTCGACACATCTTCGAAGCTTAAGGCCTGCTACGAGGCAGCTGAGACAAGCGATCGACCGACAGAGGCGATCTGTCAGTGGTCGGCAGAGCGTAGGAGGGCGGTGAGAGCAGGAGGCGGCGATCGTCAAATGGTGGTCGAAAAAGCTGCGGTCGGTTGGAGTGGGATGCATGGCTCATGCTCAGCAAGCACTGCGCAGTCAGCAACTTTCCACGGAGGCGGGAGGGGGGAGTGGGCGGGCCAGGGTCACAGACAGGTCAATGGCCGCACAGACAGGTGGCCAGCAGGCTCGGCCATACAGCCCAGAGAGCCAGCCACACGACCAGATGTCCTCCGTGATGGACGAGAGGCATCGCGAAACTGACCTTGACGAGGAGGCTGACCTCAAGCGGTGGCACATGGCGGCATATGAGTTCGGCACCGAGCGGCAGCAGGAGTGCTGCAGATGGAGGCAGGTGCACACGCACTGGAAGGCAGGGCCGGTGGCGTGACTTTCGCTGCTGGCTGCTGCGCGCACTGCACTTGCCTGGTCCACTCACGCACGCGAACACAGCACGCTCACAACCAGCACTCACAGACACTGCGTCGCGGTTGACCGACGGCGGTCGGCTCATTCTGCTGGGTGCAAGAATCGCCTACGTGGCGGACCCAGCCGGGCATATGAGGCAGCGGCTGCCTGCACGAAACTGGCTCGAACGGCCGGCATAGCAGCTCGTTGGAGCAGATTAGGCTGCCGAGCGGAACGGACGAGCCACGACCTCGTGGGTGGAGGGCTGCTCCGCAGGATAAGGGAGGGAGGACGCTACGCCAGCCTTGCTCGCGCGCGCCGGCCCCGGACTAAGTATATGCAGGGGTGCACCGCACGCTAGCCAAGATTCTAGCCAAGATAATACGCGGGCCCAGCACCACCGGCGTCGTGGGACGGCGGCCGGTAGTGACGCAGAGCTCGGCGGCCGCTCGCAAAAGCGGCAGCGGCGCCGCGGCTTTTACGCTTGCGCCGCCGACGGCGACGCAGAGCGCCGCCGCTAGGCAGCCTACGCGGCGGCGGCGGCGGACAGTGGAAGACGGGGTGGGGGGGCTGAGCGCACCGCGACGGCTGAGTTGGCGGAAAGTGGCGCTGCGAGGCCGTCGCAGAGTGCGGCGGCCCGAACTCTCCGTCCGCCTTGACGAGTTGGCGTCATGCAACGTCACCGTCGCCACGCTGCCGCAAGCGACGCCGAACTCGCTCGCGCGCTTCCGGTCGCTGACGACGACGGTCGCGGCTGGCCGTCCGGTCGACTTACCCAGAATGACGATAAATGCGGCGGCGGCCGAGGCGACGGCTAGCGGCTTCGCTCTCCACGTCATCTTCGTCATGGCTAGCGGACGGCGCGGCTAAGCTGTCGCGCCGAGCGGCCGCAACGGCTCGTCCAGCACCGAGTGACGGCGGCGGCCTGACCGACGCAGTACGTCTGCAAACCGCGGCTGGAAGATGGAAGTACGGTCGGCCTTCGCGCGTCCAATCAGGTGGAGGTTTCAATGCAGGACTCGCTGTAAGGGCGGATCCGTTTGGGTCCGGTGCCAGTGGCCGGCTGGCACTGACTTTCTCACGCTCGGCTGGTTGAGCGGCGCGCGGCGTTCGTGCATCGCGAGAGGTCAGTGACGTAGGGAGCTTAGTCGATTAGCCTGCGGAAATGCGCTCCGCGCGCGCGCGCGCCAACGTGTGCAACTAGTACAACGTGTACAACAGCGAAGATAGTATCGTACGCCTTAATCCCACTCGACGAGTGTCCGCCGAGTTCGTGTCGATTAAGCACTGTGAATGTGCACTATAAAGTTTCGTTAAGTGCAGGCAGGCCTTGTCGCGCCTACCGGAAAATCCCGGCTCTGCCAGTGCCAGGGTCTTGCTCTCCTGGGTCCCAGAATTGCTCGCCAAACAACAGCTCCCCGTACGATGTGGGTGCGGTCGTAACTGCGCCGCGGGCTGAGCGAACTGGCCGGCGCGAGCAGACGAATAATTCTTTACAAGCCTCCGTAAAAAATATATTATAAAACACTATGTAGTATTGTATTGTTAATAATGTATATTGGTATATATAGCTTATCGAAATATACAATGCATGTATACAATACAATATAGTACAATACATATATGAAATATACAATAGTATATATGTGCCGTTAGCTTTATATATATATATATATATATATATATATATATATATATATATAATATATATATATAATTAATTTGTATAGCGCACTAAGAGAACTTAATTCAGGCGCTTCACAAGTACCTCAGGTCTCGAGCCCACGACCTCGGCCAAACCTTGGTCGGGGCGAGCACCTTAACCACAGGGCCAAGCCAGCTTTGAAAATTGAGACAGTATTATTGTTCTAAGGCTTGCTTCTTTACGCACCGTTACGTCGCGTTTGCGCACGAGAGAGAGAGAGAGAGAGAGAGAGAGAGAGAGAGAGAGAGAGAGAGAAAGGCCTTTTTCTACTCCGCTCGACGAGGCGTGCGCCGCCGATGCCACCGCCTCGGCGGAAAAGCCTGAGCCCTCAAAAATGCGCGGGCTTCGCCGAGTCTCGAGCGAGCGCTGACTTATTCAGCGCTCGGGCTGCTGAGCGCTGCTCGTCGGGCGTGCCGAGCAGGCGCCCGTCCGGCGGCGGCTATAGTCTCGGACGGCGCTCCGTCGTAGTGCGAACGCGAGTTCGCGGCGCCTGCCGTCCAACTAGCGTTTAACCCGAGCCCGGCGTCTGCAGCTGCAGCAAGCGCCGCCTCGCGACCGAGCGCGCCGCGCCGAGCGGGCGGAGCGGGCTCGGCGCCTCGAAGTGCGGGCAGCGCGTGCGCGTTAAAGGGATGAGCGCTAGGATAAGTAGCTAGCGCTGTTCGCTATAAAAAAAAAAAAGAATAAATATAGGGATAAATAGCAGAGCGGCGGATCAGGAGCGCCCGCGTAACCGCGTAGCCGCCGGCGCCCGCTTTGCCTCCGGTTGTACATTCCGCGGTACGAGCGAGCCATACCTGTACAGTTAGGATCGGAGTATGGCCGACCAAGTAACTTGACAAGGCGACGCTTCCGGCGAACCTAGATCACGTTTCGCTAGCCTACGTCCGTACAAACAATCGCGGAAATTTCCCGCCTTGCCTTCAGCAACGGAGCCGGGTTTTTCAAGTAGGGGGCGAGACCGACGAGTAGTGTAAAATTGCAGCACACACTCGCAGTGGACGCTCGTTGGACGCTGATCGGACGCGCTCGTTGGACGCTCACTGGGCGCGCTTAGCGAGGACCAGCTCGGCGAGAGCGCCTTCGGCGGATGTCGCTCGTCTATGCGCATCGTCTCAGCGGACTTGTTTTTTCTTCTCTTAGCTACGCGGCACTTCTAGAGCGAAATAGAAATAGCTTATTTACAGAATGCCCAAATTTAGCGTCGCGTGTCGCATCGTCCGTCGGTGCGACACACGACGACGCACCGACGGACGATGCGACGCGCGTCTCGATCTCTCGACTTTTTTGCCGCTTTTCGCCGTCTAACCAGTTTTCCTCTCAGTATTCTGGCCAATCAGCGATGCGGCAGAGCATTGCGCTGCAGAACTGGAGATCTGCAGCGAAATTGGCGGTGCATTAAGCGCATTAATACCGGCGACCGAGGGCAAGGACAAGGTCGCTTACAGAGCCGACGACGCCACCGTGCACTGTACAGCGAAATGGTTCCGCCGTCCCGAATATTCGCCGGCTCCGCAGCTCGCGCACGAAGTGCGTGCACGAAGTGCGTGGTGTGCTGATGAGAGATGGAGGAGCGACGTCTCAGTGTGTGCGGCGGCATCGGCGCTTACAGCGTCGGCTTTCAGCGTAAAGCTCCAGTGACGAAATCATTACTTAATAATCGTTGCTTACGTCATCATTGACTAATCTTAACGCTGCATCAGGAGAGCTGCCATCCGAGCGTCGACTTCGAAGGGCTCGAGACGCTTATGCGGCATCTTGGTGAGCCGCCCGAGAGCGGCTGTCGCTCTCGATCGAAATCGATTCGTCACGATCGTCCTCTGCAGGATCGATCGGGTCCTTTACGATGACTGAGTGGGTGTGCTCGCTACTCGCGATTGTCCTTTCGATTATTCCGACACGCCCGCTGCGCAGCGTTGAAGGATGCCACGTCGCTTCGATTCGGCATCTCATCGTCCGAAGAAAATGTCGGAGGCGCGCGCCGCCGCCGGTTCGTCTCTGCTAGACTTGCGACAGCGAGTCGACTTCGACGACGCCCTTTTCTAAGCGGCAGCTAAAAGGTCAATGCTCGGACTCTCTCCGAAGGCTGCCTCCGCAAGGTTTCTTTCCTCGGCTTTCCAGGACGGTCTCTCCTGCCGCCGCCGTCACTCGTCGCGTCTCGGCAGACAACTGTGAAGACGACTGCAAATGCTTCGGCGGCGGCCGCTCGCTGCTGCACGAAACTCGCGATCCTCGCAACGGCGATTATCTATTATCGCCGCAGCGATTATCGCCGACGAGCCGAGCTCCGGCCTGCAGTCTGGAGAAAGCATATTGTCACTGACTGCCTGCCCCGTAGAGCAGGCGAATTCCCACTCGGAGGCGAAAATCTCGAATCCGGGTTTGGCCGGATCCTGCTCAGTCCTGCTCAACCATCCTCGAACAAAAGGCGCCAGGTCGTTTCGCCCTTATCGAAATGAGTTCGCGGCGCGTCAAGAGGCGACGGCTCCCAGGACTCCAGGATCCTAGCTCCTAGGACTCCAGGATCCTCGCTCCCAGGGCTCCAGGATCCTAGGGATGTTGTTCCTCGCGGCCTGGCCGTAACAACCGCACCACAAGTATTTCTCGCTGCGAAGCGACGTCCGATCGGCACGACGCCTGACGTTCTAGCTTAGCAACGTAGGACCGTTGCCGGGTGGCTCCAAGGATTTAGCCGGCAAGCTCGCGACACCTGGGTGAGCAGAGGCGACTCGCCCGGCCTGAGTGGACGTCAGACGTAATCCTAAGGTTGCGTCCGCCCGCTCGCAATAGCCTACGATTCATCTATTTAAATCTACAATTTACGAAGCGTTTTCATAATCATTTTAGGTGGGGATCAAGCTGATGTAGATTTATTTAGAGCAGGTGAGATGTGCTTACTTACTAGTCGCCCCACCAATTTACTGACTTACAGATGGTACTTATCCTCGAAAAATTTTGTTGGGCTCCTCGTCGTTTTCACTGTGGCTTTCGATTAACCGCGGAATTAAGCATCGAAGTTCTCCTACCGATGCGCTATGCTCAGCTTGGTACCATTAAAGACTATTCGTAAGCCGCCTATCGCGAAGCTAATCGCAATTTGGGACTAGTGGACTAATGTGAAGCTGAGCTGCAAGGTCGTTCAATAAAACTGAACTTGAACGGAGGTTAACGACAGAGTCAAGATGAAGAAACAATGAAATTCCAGTTTGCTTATTCATTGGCAAAGGGCACTTAGCCGACGCTGTAGACAGGTAACGCATGACGATTCGAAATCTTGCATCAGTATCATGTAGATACCTGTTGATTGCTCGCTTAGGGCTGCTGCTGTTCATCATTGATCGTTCTACATTTTCAACTACGTCGACGCGATTCACGAAAACGTTCTGCCTTCAGTTTGGGCAACTTCTCGCTTCCGCTCCCTTAGAGATTAGCAGAAAATTCTAGCAAGATATTCCTACGCACAACTACACTCCGGGAATATTGGCCTCACACGCGACGCCGCCAAGAGCCCACAAGTGAATGGAGAATGGGACGCTTCTTATTCATTGAAATGAGCAGATCGATCGAGGTCGTCGTGCCTAAGCGATCCCTGAACTTGACCTCACCATCGGCGACTCTCCTCGACCTTGATCTCTCAGAGCAATGCCACCGTGAGACTCAGCATTCCTAGAGGAGCGGTAGCTTTATCGTGCTCTCTTCCATAGCTTGCCCATCGCTGCTACGCAAGCTGTGCTCTCTGCCACGTAGGCAAGCCGGAGATCGTAGAGGGGCAAAGACATTATTGAACTGTAGCTTGTCAGTTTTGTAACCGGCAGCGGTCGCCAATCAGTCATGGCAGTTGACGTTAATCTAATCCTCGTTCGAGCACGAGCCTGAACTTTTCCACTCTGTTTGTCGTACGGCACTGCGATTCTCCAACTCCTCACTATTCGGCAATCCGGACGCCTTTCGGGCTGTGCCGTGGCAGATGGCGTTTGCCAGCCTGTCGCCCTGTCGTCGGAGACAGGCTGGCAAGGCACAGGCAGACATCTCGCAGGGCATCACACTCATCTCCCCGTCCCCCCCCCGCACCGGCCCCCCCGAGTCGTTGCATAATCCCGAATTTCTCACGGCGGCTTGTCCACGGCGGCGGCTGCAATGGCTGCTCGAACTCTTGGCTTCGGTCGTCGGTCCGGCTCGAGCCAGAGGGCGAGCAGCGGCGGCAATTAGGGGCTCTTCGGCCGCTACAGCGATCGATCGCTGAAAGAAGCCGCTGCTCCTGCAGCAGCGGCTTCTTTCAGCCGCTGCGTCTATGTCGAGCCTCACAGCCTGCCAAGCGACCCTCGCTTATTTTCGGCAGAGCAGCGCTCTGGCCTGGCGCCCAGAGGGGAGGTAGGAAAGCGAACGTGGGCTGGAATAAAGATCCCAGGACGGAGGCACTGATCGCCTTAATTTTCCGAGACCATTCGGCATCGGCCGACATCAAAACGTGAAAGGTGACCGCCAGGACACCAACTGCACCAATAAATTTAAAAAGTAATACTCGCATCCCAGAAGAAGTTATTAATAATAATAATTCACTTGATAAAGCGCCCTCAGAGAACTTAATCTCTCTCTAGGCGCTTTACATTTGCTGTAAAGTGAAATGCAATTGAAAGGTAAGTAAAATCATGCTTGAAGAAACAAACGAAATTAATAATATGGTTAGGGGTGACATGCACAGGGTCAGCATGCAAATGTGGTTAGTGGCAGCATGCACAGTGTCAGCACGCATAAGCACATGAAGGACGAATCACAGGGACCCACTGAATGCTGTCCTAAATAGGTGTGTTTTTAGGTTCCTTTTAAATGTGGTCAGGTCAGGGGATGTTCTGACGCAGGTCGGGAGAGAGTTCCAGGCTTTGGGAGCATATGAACTAAATGCACGGTCTCCAAAGGATTTAAGGTTTGTATGAGGTATTTCTAGACTGTTGGATTCCGAAAAGCGGGTGGTACGATGCTTAGCCTGATGGGGTAGTATATCTGACAGATAGGCTGGAGCCATAGAATGAAGGGACCTAAAAGTGAGCGACAAAACCTTGAAGTCAATCCGTTGCTTGACTGGTAGCCAGGTAGCCATTATTAATGCAAGACTATCCACTATAGTGCTAATTATTGATATAATCCTGATAATAATAACAATAATTATTATTCTTAATGCTAGACGCTCTGTCGGAACAGCTCATCGAATCGCAAGATCAACAAGGCCACTAATTTTAATGAGCCATATTTCAGGTCGCATCGAATCAACAAGGCTGTGACCACGAACAGGCAAATAAATAGGCCTCAAGGATACCAGTCAGTGTCGAGAGCACGCTGTAGCGGCTCTTGAACTAAAACCATTTCCTAAAGAAATGGCGAAAGGTGATGGCACTAGTCCTTGCAGACAAGTGACAATTAGACAGGTCGAGCTGACACTTCGAAACGGGCTTGAGACGCTGCCTCCATGCGCGAGAGGGTACGCCGAAGGAAGTTCGCCGGAAGCAACCGAGAGGATCCTTGATATATAACATGTCTTTAACATCCTTGATACAACTAGCCCATGTCTTTAACAAAGATTCTCGCGGACTGAGGAAATACTGCGATATACGAGTGGGTGTTTATCTTTTTGATATATCGCTAAGTCAGATAGTGTCGTATTGTCAGTCTGGAGTGAGTTCCAGGCTTTGAAAAAATACGAACTAAAGGCACGGTCTCCGAAGGATTTGATGCTGCTTACACGCACAGCTAAATGACTTTGAGTCAGAAGACGGGTGATGTAAAGTATGACGTAAAATCTGTTTAGGAAGTAGTGCGCAAGTAGTTGGGGTGTATGGCCAGAGCAAGAGAATGAAATTGTGACCTAAGGATGAGTGACAGAACGACCTTGAACTCGATAAGTTGCACGATGAGGAGCCGGCGAAGGTCTGTGAGAAGTGTTGTAAATATGGCAGTTGTGACGTGTATGACGGACAAGCCCAGCTGCAGAGTTTTGCATAAACTATTGCCGCACAGACAGTCGCACAGGAGAACCAGCGAGGAGGAACCTGAGTGAGGATTACAGCACCGCCGTCTAAGCAGATCCACGCTGCTTATTGCGACGGTATGTAGCTGGAAGGAGGCAGACTTAAGTGTGGAGCTGACGCGATCGTCATTTATTGAAAGATAACTTTGGAACTGGGCACCCAGATTGTGCGGCCATCCGGTAACTAATGAGCGAGATTAAGGGGATGTGCTTAAGCGGCTTTAGGATCGCCAGCGTAGCATCGGAACAAGTCCACGCATGCGCACGACGCTAAACGTCCGGCTTCGCATTTCACCGAGCGATGGCCGCATCTTTGTATCAATAGACAGGAGATAGTTGACTAAGAAGTCGAAATAGAAATGCTTTGTGCTCGCAAATATTTTGATGACGCCATAGTTGAGGACCTGCCAGTCCTAGTGGCCGTAGTCAAAGTCAAATTAATACCGACACGAGTTTTCAGCATCGACACGAGTTTTCAGCAGTTTTCGCTTGCATGCACTTCGGCTCGATAGTCTGGTTGTCGATGAAGAAATTTGATCGTGTAAAATAAACTTTTAAGGTATTTTTGAAGGTGTAATCCCAACAATCCGCCTGAGATAAGGCACGATTCCCTTCAACCTTTTAAATACTGTCAACCGCAACGACCCAAGGGGGTACCAAACCAAATGGGTACCAAAGAAAGGGGGTACCAAACTTAGGATGCTGGAGAGTAAGCTAAAACCTTCGCATCGGCCCAACGCTGGGGGGAGGAGGGGGAGAGGGAAAGCGGGCCTCTTCCCCGCCTAAGCTCACTGATAAATGCGAAGGATTTAGCCGAATTCGGCACAACAGAGCATGGAGCTGCCCTTTCGGTGAAGGAAGCAGCCGTACCTGCATTGACGTAGCGGTCTGCTCTTTGAGCTTCAAGGGTTTGGACGGGTAGTTAAGGTGCTTGCCTCGACCGAGGTAGTGGGCACATGTAAAGCGCCCGAATAGAGAAACATATACATTTTTTAGGATGCGATTGGCAGTAGAAAGATGCTCCACGCCTTCACTCGTAGCTCGTGCGGTCAGTGAGGAGTTAAGGACCTGCCGCTTAATGACTATACGAATCTGGTCACCTAAAAGGGTCGCAGGTTCGCCAACTGGAGCAGCTGCTGCGGCTCTGAGATTGGATTGGTCACACGCTCCGGCCTCGTATCTACTAAAGTTGTCGGTGAGGTCCCGAGCGACGCCCATCTACCCTATCTTGCACGTTCGAGCATTTCGCAAGACCAAGCAATACGGCTTCGGACCCTTCCAATTACCCAGGTAACTTAACGCCTGAAAAGGTCAGGTGAAGCAGGACGTTTCATGCTGTGGGCTCAAGGCCAATGACACCACGTGCCCGATAAATACCCACTGCCCAACCTAGAGAGAGACCCGAGCACAAAGAGTCTGCCTGGCTGCGGACGGAATCAGACAATTTCATCTAAAAGTCCGTACGTCAGAAAATAGCTTGTACTGGCCATCCACAAGTTTTGCTACTCATTACTAGGACAGGATATCAAGGGCGACCAAACCGAACAGCCTTTGCCTCACACAGGTCGGTGGAAAACGATCATTAGTTTATTTCTGAAATACTGCACTGAAAAACAACCTGCTTTGGTGTGGCTGTACTTATGATCTTTTGGAGAATGGGCGATTTGTAGGTGGGGGATAATTCTTCCAGGCTTGGGTTTTTTTTCTCTGCCAATCGTAGCTGTGAAGAAAACAAAACGTCATCGGACCCACACTGGTTGCTAAGGGTGCTTGAAGAAGACCAGTTCAAAATCAGCACCGAAGCAACATTCCAATAATCGTTTTAAAAAGTATCATCTTTAACAATGAATACTTCCAAATGCAGCTTGCATACAGGTCGATAAGCTATAAGCTCGCCTGCGTGCTTCTGGGATACCATCCAGATGAAGGGTGGCATCGGCGGTCCGGTCCCAGTGATCCCGTAATACGCCCGGATTCGGTGACCCAGTGCGGTACGCCCGGATTCGGGGCCAAGCCTATAAGCAAACACGTCTCTTTTTCCAGCTTCTGCAGGACGCCGTTGCTGGCGAGAACTGCTTTTCCTTTCAGCTTTTTACCTATCAGGAGCTTGATTGACATTTGATGAAGAAGTATTCTGGTTGCGAATTTAACGTCCTAGAATTAATCCGATGCCATTTATCAGAGCTGGTAAACACAAAACGCAGCAGCTCAAAATTAAAAGTAACGCCACAAAACCAAGCAGCTTTTCAATATGCTAACTCTGCTACCCCAAGCGGAAGCAGCTGGGACGTGCCAGTAGTTTGATAATATCGCTCAGTTTCAGCTGCCTTCTCAATCAAAGATTTCCGAGTAGAAACGCCCTTATATGGAGATATAATCCCCTGCTCCCCCAAACTCGTTAACACACTACGGTTGCCTCTAGGGCTCGAGCAGATTTCCAGCTCGCACACGAACAGCGATCCACTGGGCGACCGTGGCTACAACGGAACGCCAAATTCAGTCGTCGATGTCATAACGATAGCAAAGGCATCGTGGAAACAGCAGCAGCTGTATTATGAATATTATGTAATAATATTACGTTTATAATGTATTCAATCGCTGCAGCCACGAGATCCGAGAGAGCAGCCAATCACCTCAACTGGAGATAGCGAGTGCTGGCGAGCCAGAAGCAGACGACGACGCCTCCGATGCCAAGGAAACGGCGGCAAAAGCTCGGCAAAAGCACGGCCAGAGAAGAATGCAGCCACCCAGGGCAAGCCGACCGACTGGGCGCCACGGCTGACGACCGGCGGCGGCGAAGAGAGAGAGAGAGAGAGAGAGAGAGAGAGAGAGAGAGAGAGAGAGAGAGAAAGAGAGAGAGCTGCAAGTCGGCCTGAAGCATTTATTCGGAGCTGCACCGGATGCCGAAGTCGCCGTCTCCTGTTTCTTGCAAGGGCTCCAGCTGGAAGGGCCAACGATGCCGTGACGGCGGCGTCAGCCGAGCAGCAGCTCAGAATATCTGCAAGGTCGATCTCGATGGGGGTGGGGTGGGGTGGGGGAGGGAGGGAGGGAAGGAGACCGGCACCGACCGCTACGTAACTGCCGGTTACAGCTCGGTAGGTCACGGTTTGCAGGTTAATCTCGTCAGGTCACGGGCGGGCCTTTCTCCGGGCGGCAGAGCTCTCGACTTCGTACGGATCGAACTGCTTCGACAGTGGCAGCGGCGACTGCGCGCGCCACTCACGGAAGAGAGACGACGCATCAAGGTCATGACTTGGAGAAAAAGGCAAACAGGTTTCGCTGCTTGGCGGCCGGAAGCGCACCTTTCTTCCTGGCTGCGCCAAGCGACTTTTTCTGATCCTGAAACCAGACGAAACGACCGACTAAGCTCGCTTGCGCACCAGCCGCACGCAGGCGTCAAAGGTCATCCAGTCGCAGCGAAGCACTGCCAGCCGCGCTTCCGCTAGACGGCGCTTCCGTGCACGCAGAAGGAGCATCGGTGATGCGGACAGCGGATGAACTGGCATCAGCTGAACCAACGTGCACATGGATCTACATCTGACAAGCAACCGTTGGTCAAGCGGTGGTACGAGTTTAAAAAAAAAAGCGTCTCGAAAGTATATGGCATCGCCCGAGAGAAAACAGTTCCTGTGATAAGCTACACTTGCACCACCCACGACATGCGAAGCCACGGGGGGGGGGGGGGGGCAGGGCAGGAGGGGAAGAAACGAGCGGACACACCCAGGACACACCCATTTTGACTGCAGAGCAGAGGCCAGCTGAAACCGACATGTTGCTCTCTGGTCTTCTCACAACCTGCTCTCTCAATCTCATTTACTGGCTTCCGCTGCCAGCCGAACCTGCTCGCATTCGTGCTGCCTCGTCATGTGCGTGGCTTCCAAAGTTGCCTTCTCATTTTTGCTATTATCGTCACTGGTTTCCCTTGAGATGGTGCCGCCGCCTCGGCGCAGCAGCAGAAAGACTGCTCCTGTTTCGAGCAGTCAGAGGCACCTGGCTCAGCACGGCTGCACTTCGGATGGGCGGCTTGACGCCGCCCGATGACGGCAGCATGCGCACGAGGGTTGGACGGCATTTAAAAATAGCTGCCAGCATCTTACAATCGAACCGAGGCCGAAGCTTCTGAATGCTTCGCCGGGGCTCGCGGCAGGCAGCAGCTAATCTCCACTTATCTAATCGGCGAACAAACAGCACTCTCAGACGCCTGGAACAAGTCAGCGAAAGTTTGCAAAACGGGAGCACGTGACTAGGGAAAGCAGACTGAACTGCACATGCGGCAGCCGATCTGACAGCGGCCCAAAGCACGACGATCGACCGTTGCCGAGGCGTTGCAAGAGTGGTGCAAGTGTGGCATGCATGCGCCCCTTGTTCCGTCAGCATCCAACCTAGCTGCAGAGGGAACTCTTTGTGCCAGAAGAGAAGAAAGTGCTCCTCGGCGGCCAGGGCGAAATCCAGGAGCCCGAAGCTCCGAAAGCCACTCGACAAGCTGCAGTGGTGGAACCGGATGTAAAAGGTGATGCGATTGATAAGGCGGCACATGCAGGCGCCTCCACCGCCGATCGGACTTTATCTATTCGATCTCTGCTGAGCAGCTGCGTACGACCGGCAGGCAGCAGCAGCAGCCCCGCCTCATGTGCCGAAGCAGCTGCGGCGCTTTTTCTGAGCAAGGGTAGGGGCCGGTGAAGGGGTGTGGCATCTGGTGCCCCTGAGCATCGAGACGGCAGGTGTAGGCTGTAGTGCTGCTGTTGAGGCAAATCGGATGCCGACGGCAGCAGCAGCAGCTGAGTAAAGGCACGCTTTAGCTAGCAAAGTCAATCAACTTCTTCAAGTGGCGATCCTCCTTGTGTAACCAACCCCTGTGCCAACCCTTCAGGGACTCCCCCCCTCTCTCTCTCTCTCTCTCTCAGCCTTGACCTGACTCGACCTCTTTCATCTTGCACGAGCACGTAGCTGCTACGTACGCCGACGACCGACCGCAGAATGCCGGGACATTACACCGACAGCTTCCGAGGATCCGTCGGAGCCAGTGACGCCACGTGACGCCGCGGCGGCAGCACTGACTCGATCGTCGGCTTCTAAATACGGAATCTGAGTGCATTAGAGGCAGGGCATCCTGCCCAACAAACTTTCTAATTTCGCAGCAGCAGCAGCAGCTAAAAGAGGGGAAGATGGCAAACTAGCAAGGCGAAGGACGTAGCGAACTGCTCCGGCAGACCCTTCTTTCGGGGGCAGCGGCTTACAAACAGATCATTGCGGCGCAACGGGACACCAGTCACTGCCACCTCCCACACAGCCCGCGCCGTGCAACAGCAAGCGACCAGGGATGCGGGCGCAGCAGCGGACACACCTCGGAGCCATTGCCGACGGCTCCGAGCTCCTTCGTGGCAGCGGGGACCGCAGCGGCGGCCGCAACGGCGTCGTGGCTGCCAGGTACGGCACCTGCTTCCTGCTTCACGTCGGGCACTTCGGTCCACGACTTCTCTGTCACTGAAACGGGGAGAGCTGTGTGCGAGACTGACAGCTGAGACGGTGGCCACGAAGGTGGCTGGCGGCGGCAGCGGCGAGTGTCACGTGGTTGGCTAGAGGCAGAGGCAGCAGCAGCTGCGTGGCTCAAGGGCGTGGCCGGCGAGCTGCTGCGAACCCAGAAAGCCGTCCTCGTCTACGTAGCTCGTCTCCTTGAGCTCGCGCCAGCTACTCTGACTGCTGCTTCGGTCGTGGGCGTCAACGATGGCGGCAGCCGCTGAGAACGAACAGCAAACGTCCGGTTGGCTTGTGACAGACGGGCAACACGAAGGTGGGGGGGGGGAAATGACATTTCATGCAGTCGAAAACGCTCACAACGAGGGCGAAGGTCAGGAGAAGCTGCAGGGAAACCAACAAGAAGTGTTGCGGCAGGAATCGCTGAATCGGTGCCGCCGCCGGGAATCGAGCAGGGCCTGCGAACACGCCCAGCAGATAAATGATGCCACCGCCTGCCTGCCTGTCATAGTACGCTGATCGGCTAGCTGATGCATCGCACGACCGATTGCTTCTGCGCGGCAGGGACAGCTCAAAGAACGGCGGAAGGAGCGCTTGGTCATGCTGGTTGGTGCGCACTCTCTGGACACATAGTTGAGCAGCAGGGCGGAGGTGGCCGGGAGATGAGAAAAATAGAGCAGCCAGCTAGCCGCCTCTGCCTGCCGGAGATCGGCGGAGGTCGGGATCAAGGAGATCGACAGAGAGATTGCATCGGTGCCACAAGATCACCGGATAAAAGTTCATCAGCCACAGCCCACGATAGCACACACGGATGCACAGGGGAACTGCAGTTCGATTGGCGGCAGGGAAAGACTGTCCGGGGCCGGGTCATGTCTGTCTAGTCTGTTACGGGGTGGGTGGACGTGCGTGCATCCTTAAAGCACCCGAGGCAATCCCATAGTGGATCGCTGCCGCCACCGACGGCTATCGTTCGGTGATTTCGCTGATGTCTGCTCGACCGAGAAAATTAGGAGGGACCACCGGCCGACTGCGGTTCAGTGCAGGACGATATAAAAAAGGACTTCCGGCAGCCGCTGGGCAGCAGAAGACCGCAATCTGACGGTCGAAAGCTCAGGTCAGGACAGGTCAGATGCCGACCACAAAAGCGAGCTGCATACTGGCACGAAATCACCGACCGGAAGGGCAATGGAACGAACAAGTGGAAAGGGGGAGGGCCACAGTCACAAGAAGCGCCACCTATGCTCACAGGGGGAGACGGGGCAGCGGCAGACGGTTGGTCGGTCTGCGGGTGTCTGCTGCAAGAGCAAAGAGATGACGTCAACTGAACGCGCGGCTCGTGGTCACAGCAGCGAGGCTGCTGCGGCGGCGACCATGCGGCTGCACACGGAGCACGTGCTCAAACCTGCCTCCCACCACTCACTCTGTATAGGCCAGATTACCAGTCGCCTGCTACGCTCTCACGAAGCATGCGACAGCTTATCCCCCCTGCCAGACATCAAACGACGTTCACGGGACGACAGGAGGGAGGCCGAGAGAGAGGGAAAGAGGGAGAGAGAGAGAGAGAGAGAGAGGGAGAGAGAGAGAGAGAGAGAGAGAGAGAGAGAGAGAGAGAGAGAGAGAGAGAGAGAGAGAGAGAGAGAGAGAGAGACAGACAGACAGAGAGAGAGAGAGAGAGAGAGAGAGAGAGACAGACAGAGAGAGAGGAGAGACTGCCGCTGCTGCTACAAGCACACACAATAATCCGTTAGTGAAGCACAACGACAGCGAATGGATGTAGGAGAAGCGAGAGGCTAACAGTGTGCGCGGGTCCTCCCGTGCTCTTTGGTTCGGAAGGAGGAAAGGTTGTGCTGGAGTATCGAATGCCAGCACAGGAAGCCAGACGAGCGGCTATTGCTCCCGAACCTTTCTTTGATGGAGGTCGAGCCGTTGCCTCGGCAGCCGCACTGGTGGCGGCGGTGGCGGAGTGGACCGTGGAACGCTCGTCCACGTTTTCCTGGTCGTCGTCCTCGACGGACGACAGCCGGCGGCTTCGCTTCTTGGCTCTGCCCACTTTACCATTGGCCTTGCCCTTACCGGCGGCGCGCTCCTTCCGGCCACAGGTCGCCTCCTCTTCGTCTGACGACAGCGAGGGTGTGGAAAGCGACGACAGGACCACGCACTCTTCCGGGCGTTCGAGCTTGACCTCGGGCAAGGCTCGGTGCCCAGCGCCGGGCGAGCGCCGCTGCGGCTGCCCCTTCGTCGCCGCCGCCACGGCTTCGGGGCCTCTGGCAGACGAGGCGGGACCGGGGGCGGCGGCGGAGGCAACGACCAGCGGCGACGACACGAGCTCGGCAGGAGACGTCGGCCGCCGACCGGATGCGCCTGCCACGCCCAGCGAGCCGTCGCCGTCTGCTGGCGTGGGGCTCGAGCGCTGGCTGCCGGGCTGACTTGTGGCCCCCTTGGCCGTCACCGTGCTGAACAGCGGTTTAGCTGAAAGCTTGGTGGCAGCAGCAGACGACTTCGATACTGCTGCTGTAGGCGCAGCAGTAACCGACTTGGGACCTGGAAAGGGAAAAAAGAATGGGACACTGCTAAAAAAAAAAAAAAAAACTACTCTCCGGTCAGCCGCGCAAGACTGCCCGGCCACAGCGCATCCAGCAGCGGCGGCGGCACCGCTCGGCAGCAAAGGGCGCGCACCGGAGGTGGCGGTGGTGGCAGACGTGGTCTCACGGGCGGCGCTGCCGACGACGACGACGGGACCGCTCAGTGCCGAGGCGTCCCTGCGACTCTTTGCGTCGCCGCTCTGACCCTTGCTCGTCGTAGCCACCGCCGCCGCCACGTGCGACTCCTTTTTGATCTGCAATTGATTTATAAGGTCAAGGCTGGTCGACCCAACGGATGGCCGAGCCTCGGCTTGCCTCCCTCCCTCCCTCCCTGCTGCAGCCCCGCCTGCAATCAAACGTCAAATGCCACGGAAGCAGCAAAGAAAACAAAACAGGGCGACACAACAAGCACGAAAATGACAGGGTTGTCTCACCAGGTTGGCGACACTCTTCGATTCTCTCCACAATAAACATCCTTTGCAATTAAAACGACACACACTACATTAATCTACACGCAGGAGGACGCCTTTATTAAAATTTCTTTTCAGCACCTCTCCCCGACTCTTAAACCGCACGCAAAATGCAGGCGAAAAAGATGCAAATGCAAACAAGCCGCTACATGACAACGCTACAAGACGGTAGGTAGGGGGCTACAGATGGTGCAAGACTTGGCACATAGTCTTGCCACTTGCGAAAGTCGCAGCCTCGACGCAATGCCACTCTATTCTCCCCGATTGGCTCCCCATCAAGAGGCACATCGACTTCAAGGTTGTGCCACTCATTTTCAGGTCCCACCTCATTCTCTCGCCACGGCCTACACATCCGAAATACTTCCTAATCAGCCTCACCGTCGTACCACCCGATTCCTGGCAATGCTTGTTGACAACGTGCATGTTACCACTCAATATCTGATCATGCTTCCTTTACAGCACATGTAAAGTGCCAAGAAAGAAAGAGATCAAGTTCTCTGAGAGCGCTATACAAACATATCGTTATGGCACGTCAACATGCATGCACACAAGCACGAACACACACATCACGTACACATGTAGCCCTGACTCACCTTGGTGCCATCGGCCTTCGCGGTGGTGGGATGGAGCACCTCCGGTGGCACTTCCAGTTTCAGCCTGCTAGCTGCTGTAGAGGCAACGGCAGACACTTCGTCGCTTCGATGGCCGCTCGGTCCGGGCCGCTGCTGACCGGTTGCCGTGGAGTGATCGCGAAAGCCAGCGCTCGGCGGCTGTGGCACGACCCGGGGCCTCCTTACGCCATACAATGAAGTGAGGGCAGTGGTCATAGGGACGCGACAGCAGAGCAGAGGGCGGACGCATGCGGCAGCGAGTCAGGTGCGAGTCACAAGTCAGGAGCGACTGGGGTTCGCGAGACAGCGCTCGGCAGTCGATCCGTCGAAGGGCGCAGCACGGAAGCTACAGGCGAGCGGCGGGGCATGCCACCACAGTTTGGCAACCCGGTCGGCCCAGGCCTCTCGGAACTCTCGTAGCACGTCGTCGCTAACACCGCACGATCTGCCTGAGATCGAGAATGAGCGCTATGAGACGCACGTGAGTGAGGCCAGAACGTAGTGCCACTGGTCCAAGAAAGGTAGCATACAAAGCCGTAGGCAATTTATAAAGGAACGAGCAGAGTGCAGCAGATCGCTCCACCACGGCACTATCGCCTGCACTTGGGGTCTCAAGATCTCGATGTCACCGGAAGCACAAGCGAACAGTGGCCGATGAGGATTTTTCGTCGAAATAGAACGGCATGCAGAGAAGAGAAGACTAACCATTCGACCGTGCTTCCTTTGCAGCAAATGTAAAGCGCCGAGAAAGAGTTCTCTGGGGGCGCTTTATCGAGTGCAATATTATGATTGTTATCGCTATCATAAAGG
The DNA here is from genome assembly GCA_009760855.2 of Cristatella mucedo. Classification (NCBI taxonomy): domain Eukaryota; kingdom Metazoa; phylum Bryozoa; class Phylactolaemata; family Cristatellidae; genus Cristatella; species Cristatella mucedo. Next base: position 3,390,549 of record WPIO01000040.1, read on the forward strand.
CCTACACTAGCTGCAGACCAAGGCTATAAAGGCCGAGTTCGGCTGCATTAACCCGCACTAAATCCTCAACGCGGCCAGGCCAGCAGCAACCGAGCCTAATCGAGGGAGGCTGCGAGAGAACCGAGCTAAAAACGGAGCAGCAGCAGCAGCAGTCGAGAGCAAAAGTGAAAGCAGCAGAAGCCTTAGGCTCACGAGCAGACACACGGACATGTTGGGTCAGCTGCCATCGACTACCCACCGCTGACATGTAATCGATACAAGCAGCTTTCGCGTGTATACATGCCAGACCGACCCAGAGACCTCGGCTCACGATCGTCCGTGCTCCACGAGGCGAAATTCTTTCTCAGCACTCAGTAGTGCGGCAGACCGCCTGCACGGTATACACAGCCGTCCCTCGCTTCGACTTTTGCGGCTTCACTGTATCGCATTTTTTCCTCAAATATATTCATTAGAAGTTGATCGAGATAGTGAAAACGACACAGCGCCAGCTCGGTTGTCTGAGTCAATTATACGGCCCTGCATTACAATTAAAATTACTGTACGTACGGACTGCAGGGCCTATGCATTCGAACACACCCCCTCTCCACACACTGCAAATCCTTCAACGCCAGGTGCAGCCACTCGCTAGCCACTCCTTATGCGATGGACTTTTCATCCAAAAAGTCGGGTCCAGATGGCTCCGATGATGTTAAAAACCGTATTTATAGGGTCGCGAACAGGTTTTCGAGAATCTAACTACGAAAGTATTCGATATATAAATAAGGAATCCTACTTTTTGGACATTCATTTATCACGGTAGAGTCTGCAACTGATTAACTGCGATAAACGAGGGACGACTGTATTCGCAAACGCACGCCCGCACACATGATTCATTCGCATAGCGCTTAAGAGAACTAAATCTCTCTATCCGTGATAGCTCAGGAGGCAAGGTGCTCGCTCTTCGCGACACAGGTCGTGGGTTCGAATTCTGCAGTGGGCGATCCTTTATTACCAACTGCAAGTGGTGGTGATAGACGCTAAGGCTCTCCGGCCGCTATGCAAATGAGGCCATTAAATCTGCCAATATTATTGTTATTTTTACTACCCAGGTGCTTCACATAAGCTGCAAGGACTCGAGCCCCTCACCTTGATCGTCGAAGGCAAGCACCTAAATCCACGGGCCAAACCAGGGCGGCGGTCATCAAATATTTTGAAATTGTCCCTAGGAAGAGGGGGATCCCTAGGGATATCCCTCTCTCTCTCTCTCTCTCTCTATAAATAATATTATATTATGTAATATAATAAGATATAATATAATATAATAAGATATAATCCCTAGGGAGAGGGGGAGTGCTGTGAGCAATGGCCTCACTTCCGGAGAAACTTCAGCAGCCGGGCCGGGCTAATCACCACCCAGCCTGAAGGCCGACGGGAGGCACGATGATTGAAGGACAACAAGGAACGATTGCGATGATGCTAATAAAATCAAGGACAAAGCTAAATGCCAGAGATTGGCAAACGAGCTGTATGCAGTCTGAGAGCCGTCCAGAGAGGCTCGGCATTGCGGCAAGCTCAAGGAATTTCTTCCTACCCTACCCAGCAGAGACCACACCAAAAACTCCCTGCACGAATTTAATCTGCAAAAACGGTCATCTGCCAGTCTTGATTGAGGAAAAATGGAAGAAAAGAAACGAAGGGCCGGGGTCTTACCTCTGAGCAGCAGGGCCTCCCTGACTTTGCGCCCACAAGCTCCTCAAGTTCTTGGTGTCACCACATTGCAGACCATACAGAAACGGTTTGGCCTCAGCAGTGTACAGCTTCAGCACAGCTTCAAGGTTGTACTGACTCACCAGCTCTATGAATCGTGCCTGAAAAAAAAAGCAAAAATGATGTAACCATGTACCCACATGTGGTAACCAAATCTGTTACCACGAAATAGGTCAGCCTGAATGCCACAGAAAGGTCCAACCATCAACACTGTCATAAAAATATATAATTCATTTATATAGCGCCCCAAGAGAACTTAATCTCTATTCAGGCGCTTCACATACGCCTTGGGGCTCGAGCCCACGACCTCAGCCAGACCTTGGTCGGGGCGAGCACCTTAACCACTATACCAAACCAGCTCGGCATCAACTTTGCCTACATTACATCTTTGCCATCAATCACGATTCACCTCTTGAGCAAGGTTACCGAAGGTGTGACCGAAGCCACAAAGCAATCCCTTGGAAACAGGGAAAGGGGAGGGATGGGTCCGAACTTTATTTAAATTTTTTTCCAGGACTTCTTTATATTTCTAGTTTAGCTAGTCATAGGTGGCTGGCACGTTCGTTTTGCTATACGATCTGCACTTTTTTGCATGGGCCATCGTTTGAATCAGTTGCTATAAAGTCCCAATCAAAAACCATGCGTCTCACGGTTGTGATCTACCGACCTCCTTCTGGCTGTCTAACCTGGTTAATGGAGTTTCCAGAGTTCCTCACCAAACTATGCGCGTGACAGACCGCTACTGATTGCAACTGACTTCAACATTCATGCTGACAACCCTAGCAACAGCTAGGTCCACTCATTTCTTGACTGGAGAAGGAACTTCGGTTTGGTCCGACACGTTAATTAATCGATGGCCACGTCCCGGATCTGGTTATAACTAAGGACGTCTGCCCCGCTGACCTGGACCCGCTGACCTTGTTATGTGCCCTCTGGCCATTTCGGATCATCGCTCAGCCTCCTCCTTTACTGTTCCTGTTCCGTTGTACTAACAGTGTAACATAAGAGTTTGTACAGCGACGAAGCTTAAAAAGCATTGACCCGAAGAAATTTTTGAAATCAGCCTGTGAGGTAGGTCTTCTTGATCTGGACCCAGGCTCGGCCGACAGTCTCGAAGCACTTACTGATGTAGTGAACATGAAAATTAGATGTGCCCTTGATGAGCATGCCACCAAAATTCTGTCCGTTTACAAAGTAAGTCGTGGATTCCTTTCAATTATCCAACACCATTCAAAATATGTGTCGTGCTTAAGCGCAGGCTTAGGAGGCCACTTTAAGTAGTAGGAATCCAATGTCGATCTAGCCAATTTCAAAGACTTCCACAGAGTCTATACCCGGAAGCTTAAAAAAGCCCGGGCTTCTTTTAACACTCGAAAACTGAAGTCCTGCCAGTGGGACACAAAACAGATTTTTAAGATGGTGAACAATTTGCTCGAAGAGCCTTGTGAGGTCTCACCCCCAGATATTAACGGCTCGGCCGACAAGTTTGCAGGCTTCTTTATTAAAAAAATTGCACATATTCGTGCATCCACAAAGCCTCATCCGATTAAAGCGATTGTTGAGTGACCTTCCTTAAGACATTTTTTGAGGTTTCTGCATGCGATGTGGCTACCTTAAGTCTAGCAAAAAGAGCTCGGCTCCTGAAGACCGCAAACAGTCCCCTCTGTGGTCTTTACTCGAAAGACAACTGAGTACAGCCTTAAATGAGATTTTTTTAATGCTTCTCTGGATAACGGGGTTGTACCCAAGTCCTTCAAATCGGCCCGCATTCGACCGATACTTTAAAAGCATGGGTTAGATTCAGAGGTTCTAGCAAACTATAGCCCAGTTTCTCTTCTGCCTTTTTTGCCAAAATTCTTGAAAAGGTCAAGCAGCTTGTGGCACATACTGAAAAGAATAAATTATTCGAAAAATTACAGTCGGTATTCAAGTGACACCACTCCACTGAAGCTGCTCTCCTCTACGTAACCAATGACATCCTATGTTGTCACGACGACGAGATTATCACTGCCCTAGTATTGCTAGATCTATCAGCTGCCTTCGACACCATCATCGATCACGATATTCTACGAGGCACAGGCCCGTGGTTCAAATCTTAATTGCCTGATCAAGTTCAATCCGTGTCGTGCAGGGGCGGGGAGGTCAGGTCTCATCCACCGGACCAGTTACATGTGGAGTTCCATAAGCATCCGCCTTCGGTCCTTTGCTGTTCTCAATTTATTCTGAACCCCCGAGATATTGATGATGATTCCACGTGCCCCATGATTGGGGCACACGGAACAGGCTATCACTTTTATGCTGACGATACTTAGTTGTATTTATCACTTAAACCGACGGAATGTTTCAGCTACTGACAAACTGAATGCTTGCCTTGCAGACATTCGATACTGGATTTAGGCATATTTCCTTAAACTTGACGATGAAACAGAACTGCTACGTAGAGGACACACCAAGCATGCGGTGGGACTAGAAGTCTTTGATCTCCTAATTGGTAATGCTGTTGTTTGTCACCCTATGCTGGGAATTTGTCTTTTGATAACTGCCTACAACCTGAAAGTCTCATTTAGCAGATATAATCTGATTATTTAGGACAGCATTTAGTGGGTCCCTATGATTCGTCCATCACGTGCTTATGCGTGCTGACACTGTGCATGCTGCCACTAACCACATTTGCATGCTGACCCTGTGCATGTCACCCCTAACCATGTTATTCATTTTGTTTGTTTTTTAAGCATGGTTTTACTTACCATTTAATTGCATTTCCCTTTGCAGCAAATGTAAAGCGCCTAGAGAGAGATTAAGTTCTCTGAGGGCGCTTTATCAAGTACATTATTATTATTGTTTAAGAAGACTGCCTCCTCGACTAGCCATCCAATCCGGTCCTTATCTAAGATTAGGGACTGTCTACCACGGTGGCTTGAAAAATTTAACTAGCTCCCTTGTTCCATCTTGGCTAGAATATTACAATTCCATTTTGGCTTGGCTAAAGTACCATCAGGTACACGGCATCCAGTGTTAGTTAGCAACTATCGTGGCAAATCTGCTGTAGCACGTGCAGCACATGACTGGATAAAATTAAAAATACACAGCCTGACCGCTTGCGCATGCACCTGAACGAGCTGAGTTCTACAACATGCACTGAAGCTAGATGCAGACTCCTAGGCAGGAAATCGACCATCGATGGTCTGGGGAATAAAAAGGCTCGTGCAAGGCGCTTTGCAAAATAATGCAAACAGGAACTCAGCCTTCGTGAGCACATCGTCACAGAAAAGAAAAAAGGAACATGCACTCATAGGTGCAGAAATTAACATACACATTGTCTGGGTCAATTATGCAACCCTCGATTACAATTATCCCCTAACCATATTATTCATTTCGTTTGTTTTTCAAGCATGATTTTACTTACAATTCAATTGCATTTCACTTTACAGCAAATGTAAAGTGCCTAGAGAGAGAGAGAGATTAAGTTCTCTGAGGGCGCTTTATAAAGTGAATTATTATTATTATTATTATTAAAATTACGGTGCGTACGGAACATGGAAGAAGACGACGATGCATCTGTCGAAGATACTGCACCACCTGGAGACTCTCCTACTGAAGTCGTGCCTTCAGAGGAGCAGTAACATTGCTCTTCTTTTCTGTCCTATATGTACATCTCTTCATCTCAATCGCTTCATCACCAAACGCACTATTTGTTATAGCTTGGTGCTTTTGCGTAAGAATTGTGCGCAGTTAATGTACAATAATAGCAATACGATGTTCGTAACGTTTAACATGTTTTATTTTCTCTTACTGTGTCGAATATATTTGGTAATACGAGTGTAATGGTAACTGAAGGTGTGGTATTTCATGTCCAGAAGGGGTCTAATAATGTAAGAAAACGCGTATTTAGAGGGTCATAAACAGGCCTTTTATGCTCTAACTACAACAATATTCGATTTATAAACAAAGAATCCTACTTCGTGGAAATTCACTTATCGCAGTAGATTCTGGAACTGATCAACCGTGATAAACGAGGGACGACTGAATAGGCAAATAAATCCGTGCCACTAATTGGCTGGTTCTGCCTTGCTGCACTGATGGAGGACTTGAGGCTTCAAGCCACAAAAAATGCTTGAAAAACTACCAAAGAAATTCAAACCAGCAGATTTAAAAGCTCATGTATACAACAGCAGAAGAGCATTGGTGACTGTCAAATGCTTTTGCATTTTTGGGAATAAAGCTGCTTGCTGCACGACTCAAACCTACGATCCGGGTCGTGAAGTGCAATCATCTTGCTACCAGGCAAAGAAGACCCACTGTCTATTTACGCGGCAGGAAAACGTACACAAGATTATGACAAGAAAGGGCCCAGACCTAGAACATGCCCGAGAGGCCAATCTTAGAGAAGAAAGTAGAATGGCTGTATCGGATGGCAAGTGGCCGGCCGGTCGCTCCAAGGTGATGACTGGAGCACATGGGCCGGCCCCACCTCTTCGGTGTGTGCCTAGGCCCATAAATAATAATTCTAATTAATAATTCTGCTTCTCGGACAAGAAGCCGATCGTCGGTGCCGATCGTTCTCAGGCAGCTCGGTGCTTACAAACGAGAAACGTAACCGTCTTTACGTGGCTCTATACTTAGCCGGAAGGAAGCTGCAGCCAATCAAAATAAAAAAACAAAACAAAACAAGCCAAGGCATCTTATATCTGTAAAAAAGACGTCACCAACAATTTTTCTCAAGTTTCGATTTCATCAGCATACACTGGCTTCCTCGCAGCATGCTGTCGAGAAGGGAGAGAGGGGGCGTATGTCATTACACGCTTGCGACTACATCTCATTTTTTTGGCGCAGTGCAACAAGAGAGAGTTGCACACCAAGACTGTGAGAGAGTGGGGCGATATGTGGCTTGGCTGGTCTGCATGCTGTGAGTGCCTGGGTGCTCGCGGGTGCACACCTTTAAGCCCACACTCTCGATTCAAACACAAGGTTTTTACGGCATAGCCAGCACACGAGCCTTTGGAGGGAGGTCATACTTTCTGGCCAAGGTCGCGAGTTCAAGTTCTGCAGGGGGCAACCCTTTACTTAGCTCTGCAATGCGAGAGCACGAGAGCGACTCAATCGCTGCTCAATCAGCTGCTACTCTGCCACTACATAATAAGATGGGGCTGCAGAATCAAACGACCTTTACCTTAAGTCACACGAAGGAAAATCCAACGTGCTAGCGATGCAAATGTCAAATTGCCAGCCGTCAGTCACGCGGCCCGAGAGCACGCGCTTTCAATGCAGCGAAGGCGAGGCGAATCGTCAGAGCGCGAGCGCTCATCTCCCCCTGCAGGCGGCCTGCCTACCTGCGAGCCTCGCTTCTGCCCCGACACGACGTGCCACGCCGTCAGAGCCGAGTCGGTGCCCGACGGTCTTTTCGTTGCATAGTCTTTTAAGGCGCTGCAACGCGTGGAATCACGCTCTTTGCAATCCACATGCTGGCATACCAGCATCGTTAGCCAGTAGAGAAGCTGCCAGCGCATGGCCCGACGACGACGACGACGACGAACAAGCGAGGGCTGACAAAAACCCGAGCTACTTACACCTACGTCTAAATTAACGGCAAGAACTAGGCCACTGCAGCTGGCTATGAATATGGCTGCCAGGCTAGTTTTCAAGTCCCAGAGGTTCGAACACGTGTCTCCTTTGCTAAAAGAGCTAGGATGGCTGCCGGTTGATCAACGGATACAGAGAGCAAAGTTCATATGCTGACCCACAAGGCCCACCACGGCTTGGCTCCTCCATACCTTGGTGAACTGCTGCACCAGTTTCAGCCTCTCGTGCCATCAGGTCCTGCACGGACAATAAATTAGCTGTTCCATTCCTCCGCTTAAAGACCGTTGGCAACAGAAGCTTTAGCTCTGCAGGTCCTAGACTGTCGAACTCGCTTTCCACAATATTCTTATGCAACGACAACTACTCTCCTGCTGCCGACTATGGCTCATCCTTTCCAAGGGTCCTGAGCTGCTACTTCCATGCTACTCACTACCTCAACTGACTCTGCTATGCTTTGTTGCGTGAGATGAAGTCTGTTGGCTACCGAATGCATACCGAAAGCCACTTAGGCTGTGAGTGAGCTATACGAAACTCTCCTGCGTAACATCCACATAGTCTTTATGGCTTTGTGGAGTTACAGACGGAGATACATTACATTACAAGAACATTATAAAAGACGGTCCGCCAGCATGCACACATCAGTTCCAAACACGAGGAGTGCATACATTTTGGAAGTGAATAATTACGATGCCAAAATCTCACATGCATGCAAAAGAACTTTTTAAACTGATAGGTCAGCATACTGCACGAGCTAACACGCGAAAGCACGCATGTACACACAAGCAACGAATGGTGTATAAATAATGTGTGGATAAGGGCTTTTTATATCTAAGTCCACAATATTGAGAGACCGGTTTGGCACACTATCCCCTATCTACCATATGTGCACCGAAAGCTGCTTAGGCTGTGAGTGTACTACAGAAAACTCTCCAGCGTAACACCCAGTTAGTCAGTGAGGTTTTTTCGAGTTGCAGACAGAGACACACGACGCTACAACCAACAACAATGTAGGAATCAGTCTCCAAGGAGCCGTGCACAAGTGGCACGAGCATCCTGGTTCACCTGCTTTGCAGCATCCACAAAAGATTGACAGGCACGAAGCCCCAGTTCGCTCTGCCAGGGCGACCTTCGCAGGAAGGGCTTTAAGAAAATACAATGCATCGCCAACTTTTCCGCATTTTCAATCACGTGTCCTTGTGTTTGTAAATGCAGCGATTTTGGCAAGGCCAGCAAGGCACCGGTGACACACAAATCTAAGTTATAGGACGACACGACGTCCATGTCGCTCTTCAGTCGACATGGACGTCGTGTCGTCCTATAACTAAATATAAAATATAAATATAAAATAAATATATAATATAAATATATAATACATATAAAATATAAATATATAATAAAATAAAATAAACAAATATATAAATAATATATATATATATATATAATAAAATATAAATAATATAAATATATAATAAATATAAAATATAAATATAAATCTAAGTTATAGGACGATATTATAGAGAGTTATTATATTATAGAGAGTTATAGATACAAATCTAAGTTATAGGACGACACGACGTCCATGTCGATCTTCAGTCGACATGGACGTCTGCCTCAACGTTGAAGATGGCGACGGTACAGCTTATTTTATGCAGCTTCGATGTACGCCAATTGAGACATTCGTTCCGCTGCATGCTGCACGGCCCCCGGCTTTTCCAGCGATGAACAGGCAATCTTGCCTTCTGTTTGGAGCTGTCACAAATTATTTGCGCTCAAATCACCCCAAAGTAACTTACACAGAATAAAAGAATATGCCTTTGATCAGTTCTTATGTCCGTTGTAAAGACAAAAAAGAGAGATGCAACAACCAATGAGGTATAACTGGCTGTACTGCGGACACTAAATACCTACCTCTAGGGACAAAGTTGCATTTGCGCTGCACTGTAATTGGCAGCTAACACGCATGGCTGGCTACGAAGGGGGAAACATCACAGGCAAAGCAGCCACACACAGCAGTCGGCCGCCGCAATCAGGGAGCGGTCGCTAGAGATGCTTGATTTCGGCATGGAAATTTCTTGTTCAATTCTCTCGGTAAACCAGCCATGTTCTTCCTTTGGCGAGCCGACTACGATTTTACCAACAAGAGGAAACAGTGGATGTCGCACTCACAGCAGGACTGCACACTGCCTAGGCCGAGGAGGCCAATGGCAACAAGACTCGGTATCTGGCCAGACCTACTATGCCTGGCTACTTGCAAATTGCAAGAAGCATAAAAAAAATTGCCCAAAAGCATCTGCCCGAAAATGAGCGCGACCGGTTGAGACAGGCAGAGACAGGCAAAAATAGCATGAGCAGCAGTGTACCCAGACACCGACGTTGTACCGACCTGCATGCTTCTGCCGTCGAAATGCCACAAGCTGTGGATAAAGATGCTGTAGTGACCTGAATGCCAGAAAAAAAAACATAACAAGTGTGTGGGTAGCAGCAGAAACATTAGCTATCAATAACGCTCTCTCACGGATGCAGGCACGTTCATGCTCACTCGTACTCTGGCGCGCGCACGCGCACGCAAGTGGCGTATCACCTCCTGTCCCATCTCATCTAAGAAACCAGACGGACACCTTCCACAATGAGCTGATAGGTTGATTGTATGAGAGAGAGAGAGAGAGAGAGAGAGAGAGAGAGAGAGAGAGAGAGAGAGAGAGAGAGAGAGAGAGAGAGAGAGAGAGAGAGATGCCAAGCATAGCGTTACTTGATTTTCGATTCGTAGCAAAACGTTCTTACATCTGCACGACCTTGGCAGCAGGCATTAGTGCCTGGATCGCACACACATACCTGCCCATCCAATAGCCGATATGCCTAATTAAGAGCACAACTAATTAACAGTGCTTCGAGCAGCGCGACCGGTCCCAGTTCCCAGCACCGGTGCTTGCACGAGCGGCTCAAGCCAACGACTCAAGCCTTTGCACAGAAGCAAGCAAGAACTTGCATTCAAGCGCAAGCTACTCAGACCATCGACGTTCACTTCTTGCGCCAGGCAGTACGAGGTGACACGGTGACAATAACGTGAGATTACGTTCATCAGAATGGCACTCACGAGTGCCAGCTTTGCCCCCCCTCTCTCTCTCTCTCTCTCTCTCTCTCTCTCTCTCTCTCTCTCTCTCGCAGAAACTTCTAAAATAGCTTACAATACCAGCATGCTGGCTCTATACAAGTAACCGTTAAACCAGTAAAAATAGTTGTACACGAACCGGATTACCGATCACACATGAAGCACACCCCACAGCAACACACAATGTAATGTAATGTATCTCCATCAGTAACTCCACAAAGTCATAAAGACCATGTGTGCACACCCCACAGCAACACACAATGTAATATAATGTATCTCCATCAGTAACTCCACAAAGTCATAAAGACCATGTGGGTGTTACGCAGGAGAGTTTTGTATAGCGCACTCACAGCCTAAGCGGCTTTCGGTACGCATTCGGTAGCCAACAGAGACAAGCTTGCAGCCAAAGACCAAGAGAACTTAACTCCTGTCCAGTCTCCCTTCTACCATTCCTATAAAAAACACCGGAGCGAGCCGTGGCAGACCAGCTAAACTCTTATACTGAAACTTCAAGCCTAGCTAGTAAGTTCAGGTCTGGTTTTAGAGCTAATCACTCCACAGAGTCGGCATTGCTTCGGGTGTATAACGACCTACTTAGGAATGCAGACTTGGGTAGAGTTGTGTCTGCTCGTTTTGCGCAATCTATTGATACTATCGATCACCAAGTCCGCCTTAAGTGCCTCTCATCACACCTGGGCATCACTGGCACTCCACTGCAATGGTTCAGGCCCTATCTCAATGGGAGGCTCCAGAGTATTGATATATAAAAATATATAACTCATTTGTATAGCACCTCAAGATAACTTAGTCTCTATCCAGGCGCTTCACGTATGCCTCGGGACTCGAGCCCACGACCCCAGCCAGACCTTGGTCGGGGCGAGCACCTTAACCACTCGACCAAACCAGCTCGACAATGTGATCGGACATAGATCGTCAGATGAACCTCTGAAGTATGGGGTACCTCAGGGGTCTGTGCTTGGTCCCGGTTTTTTCACGGTTTATACTCTCCCTCTTGCCGATGTGATTGCCGGGCACAACCTAGGCTTTCACTTCTACGCAAATGACACTCAGTTGTACCTTCACTTTGATCCCTCCCAGCCCTTGAGCACGTCGAATTCTCTTAACTCCCTTGCTGCTTGTATTCACGACATCCATTTTGCCTTTGGAATCTTCGCTCAATGTGCAATAAACCTCTAGTAATAAGTGACCTTATTTCTGAAAATGGTATCGACCTGCTCGCCCTAACTGAAACTTGGCTGAAATCGATAAACTGTCCGACAATTAAAGATGCAACTCCATCTGGTTTCTCGTTCTTTCACACCCCTAGATCAATCAAAACTGGAGGTGGAGTTGCTATTGTCGTGCGCTCGAAATTCAACTTCAAGCCATTTGCGGTACCCTGGAAGCAGTCTTTTGAATCAAATGTCTTGGTTTCACCCGAAAACAAGCTACCGATAGTGGCAGTAGTCTATTGCCCACCAGGTACCAAATCCTCCTTTATCTCAGATTTCTCCGATCTCATTTCGATTCTGTGTGCAAGAAATCGATCCTTCCTCGTAATGGGTGATTTCAACGTTCACTTTGATAACTTATCTGACGCTTTCAGCACCGAATTTCGTGCATTGACTGACTCATTGTCTCTTGTGGCTCATGTGCATGGCCCTACCCACATCAAGGGTCACACACTCGACCAGATTTTCTCATATAACTGCACTTTGTCATCACCAATTATTACCAAATCATGCTTATCTAACCACATGCAGATCTCATTCAATCTACAGTGTGTGCCCACATCCTCCTCTAAAATAACCTGTGAATCGCGAAACCTCAAGACCCTTGACATCGATGCTGTCCGTGCGAGAATATCTGCTTCACCTCTGCTGCTCAATCCTCCCTCCGATCTGTCATCATTGGTAGATAGCTTCAACACGACACTAGCTGACACACTAGACGTGTTTGCCCCTCTGACAAAGCGCACTGTGCGCCCCCGCCCAGACGGCCTATGGTTTACCGCAGACATTAAACTAGCCATGTCTACTAAACGAAAGCTTGAAAAAGCATACACAAGATCCGGACTAACTGTCCATCGACAGGCATATGAAGACTACTGTAGGTCGTACCAATCGATCCTAGCAAAGGTTAAGTCTAGTTTTTATAAAAACCTTGTTGAATCATAGATGCACAATCAAAAAATGCTGATGTCGACAATAAACAATCTCCTCAACCGTTCCCAGATTAACTCCTTACCTGATGATCCTAATGATGATCTAGCCGATCGCTTCTCTCGATTCTTTGTGCAGAAGATAGACAAGATCAGGGAATCCATCCCTGCGATGACAACACCCCCACCTAGAATGCTGTTTCCCGATTCCTGGCTGCACCTCAATGTCTACATTTAAGCAGGTCACTAGTGATCTCGTCCTGAAGTTCGTATCCCAATCAAAGAAGACAACAAGTCCTCTGGACCCTATTCCCACTGCCCTGCTCCTACGTTGCATTGATCTGCTGCTGCCAAGCATAACTAACATCATTAATATGTCATTAGCCTCAGGTCATGTCCCAGCACCTTTCAAAAAAGCTGTAGTCAGGCAACTTCTCAAGAAAGCTACACTTGACCAAGAGAACTTGAGCAACTACCGCCCAGTTTCCCTTCTACCATTCCTATCAAAGACACTCGAACGGGTCGTGGCAGACCAGCTGAACTCGTATATCGAAACCTCACACCTTGCTAGTAAGTTCCAGTCTGGCTTTAGAGCTAATCACTCCACAGAGTCAGCATTGCTTCGGGTATACAACGACCTACTTAGGAATGCTGACATGGGTAGAGTGTCTCTGCTTGTTTTGCTTGATCTTTCGGCAGCTTTTGATACCATCGATCACAAAGTTCTTCTAGAGAGCCTCTCATCTCGCCTGGGCATCACTGGCACTGCTCTGCAGTGGTTCAGGTCCTATCTCAGTGGGAGACTCCAGAGTATTGAAGTGAATGGACAAAGATCATCTGAAGTACCTCTGAAATATGGAGTACCTCAGGGCTCAGTGCTAGGTCCGGTTCCACGGTTTATACTCTGCCTCTTGCTGATGTGATTGCCAAGCACAATCTAGGCTTTCACTTCTATGCGGATGACACTCAGTTGTACCTTTGCTTTGATCCCTCCCAGCCTTCGAGCACCTCAAATTCTCTAAACTCACTAGCTGCATGCATTGATGACATCTGCACATGGATGGCAGCAAATTTTCTAAAACTTAACGATGATAAAACTAACTTACTAGTTATGGGCAAACCCAGTGTGATCCAGAGATTGGAAAGGCTGTCTCTCAAAATTGGCTCTGCCAGCATATCTCCAGTTGAATCAGTTCGAAATCTAGGTGTCATATTCCAAAGCGACCTCTCGTTAGACGACCATATCAGCTCCACAGTCAAATCCGCCTATTTTCAGCTTCATAACATTGCTAAAATTCGGGCTTGTTTAGATAAAGATACCACGTCCGAATTGATCATGCATTCGTGACATCCCGTCTCGACTTCTGCAACTCACTGCTTACTGGCCTACCAGCATGTGCGATCAGGCGATTGCAGCTGGTGCAAAACTCTGCAGCTAGGCTTGTCTGTCGTGAGCGTCGCAGTTGCCATGTCACACCACTTCTCGCCGACCTGCACTGGCTACCAGTCAAGCAACGGATTGACTTCAAGGTTTTGTCGCTCACTTTTAGGTCCCTCCATTCTATGGCTCCAGCCTATCTGTCAGATATACTACCCCAGCAGGCCAAGCATCGTACCACTCGCTTTTCGGAATCCAACAGTCTAGAAATACCTCATACAAACCTTAAATCCTTTGGAGACCCGTGCATTTAGTTCATATGCTCCCAAAGCCTGGAACTCCCTCCCGACCTGCGTCAGAACATCCCCTGACCTGACCACATTTAAAAGGAACCTAAAAACACACCTATTTAGGACAGCATTTGGTGGGTTCCTGTGATTCGTCCTTGATGTGCTTGTGCGTGCTGACACTGTGCATGCTGCCACTAACCACATTTGCATGCTGACCCTGTGCATGTCACCCCTAACCATATTATTCATTTCGTTTGTTTTTCAAGCATGATTTTACTTACCATTCAATTGCATTTCACTTTACAGCAAATGTAAAGCGCCTAGAGAGAGATTAAGTTCTCTGAGGGTGCTTTATCAAGTGAATTATTATTTTTATTATCCACACATGGATGGCAGCAAATTTTCTAAAACTGAACGATGATAAAACTAACTTACTAGTTATGGGCAAACTCAATGTGATTCAGAAATTGGAAAGGCTGCCACTAAAAATTGGCTCTGCCAGCATATCTCCTGTTGAATCAGCTCGAAATCTAGGTGTCATGTTCCAAAGTGATCTCTCGTTAGACGACCACATCAGCTCCACAATCAAGTCTGCCTACTTTCAGATACATAACATTGCTAAACTTCGGGCTTGTTTAGATAAGGATACCACGTCCAAGTTGGTCCATGCATTTGTGACATCCCGTCTTGACTTCTGTAACTCAAGAGTGCTTGCTGGTCTACCGGCCCGTGCAAAGTGGGGAAGGTACTGCTTACAGATGGTGAACAACTCTGCAGCCAGGCTTGTCTGTGGTCAGCGTGGCAGCCACTATATCACACCACTTCTAGCTGACCTGCACTGACTCCCAGTCAAACAGCAGATTGACTTCCAAGATTTTTGTAACTAATTGTAGGTCCTTTCTTTCTTTGGCTCTAGCCTACCAATTAGATCTACCCCCCCCCCCCTTGGCTGGGCATCATACCACTCACTTTTCTGAATCAACTCGCACGAACATCAAATAGGTTTGGTCCAGCAGCTAAGGTGCTCGCCCGGACTAAAGTCTGGCTGAGGTCGTGGGCTCAAGCCCAGAAGCATATGTGAAGCGTCTGAATAGAGAGTAAGTTCTCTTAGGATGCTAAACAAATGAATTATATATATATATATATATATATATGCGCACCGCCTCAGACATGCAAGAAAACCGGGCTTTTCAGCCTACTGAGCACGCGTGTGAGCTGCCGTTAGTGCGAAACCAAGCAATCTAGCGCTAGCAAGTCTACAAAGTCTAGATCTCGAGCGCATTGGAGCATAATTTGCCAGAGAAAACCTAAAGAAAAACATGCTGACTGAGATCGGCTGCTAGATCTCGGCCAAATTGCACCAAGCAAGGACTAACAGTGGAGACACGTGGTGTGCTCGAAGCTGGTTAGCTGCCTCTGCTGCAGGAAGGCTCTGTCTCTACGAAGAGCTCGCCGCCACAAGGCCGTGTATTATCCAAGCGGTACTTACGGCGCCAATGGCTTGTGCCCTGAGGCCGCGACTCCAGAGGCATCTGCAGGCATTGCGAGCGCCAGAATGAAATATGGTCGGACTAGGCACGCGGGCAGGCATGAGCGAGGAGCAAATGGAACTACTGTTTCGGTAGGAAAGACGGTTCAGAAAAGGAGGTTTATCTTGTGATGTGCCGATGGCCTTTTTAGAAAGGCATCGATTGCTGGGGCCGCATTGGTAGAGCTCTTACGAAAGCCAGACAGTGGTAAATTAGTCAATCGAAGAGAGAGAAAGAGAGGGAGAGAGAGAGAGAGAGAGAGAGAGAGAGAGAGAGAGAGAGAGAGAGAGTGAGCCCAACGTGCGAACATTAGAAAGTGAGAAAAAAAGCACGAGGAAATGAGATCGAGAGCAAGTGAAGAGTGCACGAAAGGAAAACAAGGAGCTACGAGAGCTTCTTTGACAGCTAGCTCGCCAGCATGGCGGCATCTGCTAGAGCTAGAGGCAATCACGCAGGCGACGAGCCGGCTCGCAGGAGAAGACAGCAGCACCGGAACTCGCCACCGCAGCAGCAGCTTCGGTGGCGAGTTCTGCCGCCCCCTGAGTCGTCGGTGCTGGCCGCGTAAAATGAGGTGCTGCGCTAAATGAGGTGCTGCGCCTGCTTGCAGCAGAGCACCCAGCGAGCCTCCGTCGGCTTGCTCCTCTCTCAGATTGCCCGGCCAGCGGCCGCCTGCTCGCTCCACAATGACGCGCCGCAGCCGCCGGGCTTCGGTGCGGCTCTGGCGGCTTCGAGGCTCAGCAGAGCCATCCATTGTTTGGAGCTCGTCGGACGGCTTTGTCCGACGGCACTATCCGACGCCTCAAGCGAATGAGCAACCATTTATTTGCACGAGTCCAGGGGGAGGGAGAGAGAAATAAAGTGTGGGAGTGAGAGAGTGAAAGAGACAGAGAGAGAGAGAGAGAGAGAGAGAGAGAGAGAGAGAGAGAGAGAGAGAGAGAGAGAGAGAGAGAGAGAGAGAGAGAGAGAGAGAGAGAGAGAGACGGAGGCCTCTGGCAATGCGCTTACCATTCGACAAAGCGCCGCTCTCGGCGAGTTACCGGACGGATAAAAAAAAAGAGTCGAGAAAGCGAAGCTACTGATCAGCTCGGCGGCGAGAGCCGACCGAGCGAAAGCGGCGAAATTGTCGTCCGCTCTTGGCAAAAACCTCTCGAGCTTTGCGGCGGTCAGGAGGGCGCAAGCACAGGCGTCGGCGAAGCGCGCGGTACCGAGTGCAAGGCGACGGCGGCAACGGCGACAGGGCGGCGGAATAAGCACTGCGCGCGCGACGAGTTATCTAGCAAGCCTGGCGCTAATGGAGAGCCGGAGCGAAGCGAGATCGCGCCGTCCGAAAGCGCCCATTACGAACGGCTACTACGAACTACGAATGGCGGCAACGGACAGCCGCCGCGCGAGCGGCGCGGCGGCTGCCGCCGGCTCTGGAAAGCTGCGCGCTGCGGCAGCCAGCGAGGCGCGTACGCACCAGCTTGTGCTCAATCTCGAGCGCTTGCTCTAGGTAGTCGGCGATTTCTTGGCGCATGCTCGACCGAGAGTGCGAGCCCGCGCGCGCGCGCTAGCCAGGATAGGGGTGAAGGTCATGCCGTAGGAACGCGCAACCCGACGGCGGTCAAGGCCGAGCGTGTAGCGACTCCACAGCACTGACGCGTTCCCGTCCCGCTTCCGGTGGCTCGCGCGTACGGCCGTCTCTCTCCGTGGCCGCTGCGACCGGTCGTCCCGCCGCCGCTCTCAACGCCCGTCTTTAAGTCAACGTCTGAGGGCGAGCGGTGACCGGTAGTTGAGCTTTCCACGGCGGCTCGGATCCGAGCGAAGGCGCACCGCGCGCGCGCGCTGCCGCCGCATGGCCGGCGCTGAATTCAAGGATCCGTTTCCGCCGCCGCGCTCGTCGTATCCGGACGACGCGATCGTGAGCACGAATGATGACGCGACCGTCTGCAAGAAGAGCGCGGTCCTTGCCGGCTACTGGTCGGACCCTTTCATCGGGCTCTTTTCCAGAAAGCAGGAGAGGAAGGCGGCCGAAATCAGTCGCGGCTACTTCGCCAGGGTGTACGTCGTGCGGCAGCTGATACGGCAGTTCCTCGAGGTTCGAGTTCAGCGCGGTGCGGCGCTCGGCGGTTCCTCGCCAGTTCCCGCGCGCGCTCGCTCGCTCGTGCCGAGCGTTTCCTGCCGAGCGAGCGAGCTGGGCGGGCGGAGGCGCTCGCCATCACCGGTCGCAGCCGTTCGCTGGCCGGAAGAACTCTCCGGCTTCCGTCTGCTGCCTTCGTAATCCGCGATCCGCCGTTACAGTGCGATATTCAGCGAGCTCCGACCGACACTGCTTCTGTAGTGTAGTGCCGCTCTCGCTTATAATAATAATAATAATACTAGTACATTTTATATAGCACCCTTAGAAGAGAACTCAATCTATTTCTAGGCACTTTACATTTGCTGAAAAGGAAGCACGATCGAATAAAGTATCGAATACAATCCTTAAACGCTTAAAGTATATCCCGTCGTGTCGAGTCGTACCCAGTCTTATTGTACCACATTCAAGTTCAGCCATGCATATGTGACATTACATCTTGACTTCCGTAACTCGCTCAGTGATACTTGCAGGTATTTCTGCTTGTACAATAAGGCACTTAAAGTTGGTTCAAAACTCGGCAGCTGTGTCCGTCTGTCGTGAACGTCGAGATTGCCACGCTTAAACACTTCTCACTGACTTGCACTGGCACCTTGCAGAAAGCAGCGCATCGACTTTAACGTTGTGTCATTCGCTTTTAGATCCCTTCATTGTCTCGCTCCAGCATCTGAACTACTTCCTAATCAGGTTAGGCAATGCACAGCTCACCGTTTTAACTCAAGTCAATAGGTGTGCATATAACTAACCTCAAATCCCTCGGAGACAGTGCCTTTAGTTTGTAGGCTTCCAAAGCCCGGAACTCACTCCCAACTGAAGTCATGACGCTCCCTGAAGCGACAACATTTAAAAAGAAGCTAAAACCTCACGAAAAATCACAGCATTTGGTGGGCCCCGTGTGAATTGACCTTCTTAAGTGTGCCTGTGCGCGCTGATGCCTTGTATGTTATCATCACTAACCATATTGACATGCAAACCTTTATTGCATGTGCCAAGTGTATTGAAAGGAATTTTGTTCTCGAATTGCTCTATACTAGTCGTATTTTTGTTATTATGATTATTATTTAATGCAGAACCGCCAGCCTGCGCTAGCTAGACTTCTGTAGCTATCAATCGCGGAGTTGGCCTTGTTGCCAAAAGTGGAGTTGCTCTGGTGACCGCAACACTTGCGAGTCTTGCGAGCACGTTAGCCCCCCACAAAAGTAGTCGAGACCTCGCTTTAATGCTTGTGGACAGCTTGTACTGAAGATCGCTGGCAGCGATCTCCGGCTGCAGGAAGAATGCAGCGGGGGCGGGGCAGAGAGTCCTACTGCTTCCTGGCAGCAGTGTACAGCCAGCGAAATTCTCACGGTCACCTTGACTGTCGAATGCACTTGCTTGGCACGGCTCTCAGTACTGCACATGCAGCAGCATGCTTAGCCAGCAGCCTCGCTCTCGGCTGCTTCTTTGGGCTCCTCATCATCGACGACGTCGGTCGCTCTGCACGCTCTGCTGCCACTGCAGCTTCGAAAGCTTCGAAACGCTCGCTTCTCGTCGTCGCATTCCTCCGATTGGTGGCTGCTGATGCTGCTGCTGTTGCTGGCCAATGCCCGATGCGTCGATCGCCTGTCCCGCCGGAAGTGTGCTGTGGTGGCGCCCATGACGACGACGACGACGACGCCGCCGTGTCTGGCCATTCGCCCGTGCTCTTTTTGCAGGCGTACAGCTGCCAATGTCAAGTGATCAGCGTCGGCGCCGGCTACGACACCACGTTTTGGATTCTGTGCGCCGAGGACTTGGTGCCGAAGCGCTACGTTGAGCTCGACTTTGCCGCCGTCACTTCCGTGAAAGCCAGGATGATCCAGTCGAAACCGGCATTGCTCAATCCAGTAAAGGCTGAAGGTAGGCTAAGGACGCCTTAGCCAGCCAAGGCTTGGCCAGTTTAGGGTTCAAGGGCTTGGCCAGGCGCCAGGCTCATCGCGACCCGGTACGTGTCGCGCGTACCAGTCTTGCAGTGAGCGATGTAATGTAACGTATCTCGAGATCCTCCATTCCCCGCTGCAGCGGCAACTGCCGCTTAATTGGCATTTTACCCCGCTGCTGCTCTTCTACTGCTACTACATAAAGGTCGAGGCTGTTAAATCAGCCTCGACCTTTAACTTGAGTGCTTCCTTTGCTGCTGCGTTGTGGAGGAGAAACCTCGACACTGCCCCAGTGCCTTAGATTGCCCGTGATTCGATTCCGTGCAGTCACGGTATGGCCAAGATGGCGGTCGGTAGCAAAAAACCAGTAATGTTGGCCTTTTAAGCAGCTCTCTGCTGAGCTGTTCTGACCGTGACCTTGTTGCCATCTTCTGGTGTGATCCGTGCTGAAATCTTCTTGTGCGATCATACTCCTGGGTCTTAGCCCCGGAGGTAACGTGCTCGCTCTTCGTGACCCAGGTCTTCGCTTAGTGTCCTTCGGTCGGCCAGTATTGATTGCCTCCTGCAAAGCTGTGGTGACAGCTGTAAATGCTTTAATGAGGCTGTTAAATCAGTTAATTTTTTCAATGTTGGCCTGCTTTGATCAAGATTCGACTCGCTGAGGCTGGACTCGGTGATCTGCCGGCTAATGTGTCGTGGCCCTTATGTGACAACCCCATGTTTTTGTGCTGACCTCGTGCTATTAGCTTAGGGGGGGGGGTCTGCAGGCTGTGACATTCCTGCAAGCTGAACATTCAAGTTTTTAGTGCTGATTTTCAGACAGATGCAATTACAACTCGGGCTCTTGGGTGCTTACTAGTGAAATTCGGACCAACCAACATTCATGTATCTCCGACTGTAACTCCACAAAGCAACACAGACTATGTGGGTGTTATGCAGGTTCGGTACGCATTCGGTAGCCAAAAGACTCCATCTCACGTAACAAAGAGAAAGTGAAGAGTATAGCTGAGTCAGAAGGGCAGTTGAGTTAGTGAATAGCACGGAAGTAGCAGCTCAGGACAGTAAGTATGAAAGTATGTACCACAGTCGGCAGCAGGAGAGGAGATGTCGTTGCATAAGATTTGTGGAAGTGAGCTCCATAGTCTAGAACCTGTAGAGTACTAGCTTCTGTCGCCCTGTCGGTATTTAATCGGAGGAATCGAACAGAATCAAACGGACGGATGCATGCTGCCTCTGCTGATTATTCTGCACAGCTACCGCACTGTTCCTTTACAAATACAGTCGACCCTCGTTTATTGTGGTTAATCAGTTCCAGACTCTACCTCGATCAGTGAATTTCTGCAAAGTAGGATTCTTTATTTATGAATCGAGTATTTTCGTAGGTAAAGCATAGAAAGCCTGTTCACGACCCTTTAAGTATGGTTTTTAACATTATTGGAGCCACTTGGACATGAAGTAACACCCTTTTAGTCACCATTGCACTCGTATTATCCAATATATTAGACAAAATAAGACATTAGATGTTACAAATATTATGTTATTATCATTGTACATTTAGTTACACATACGAACAGTTCTTACACACAAGCACTAACCTATGAAAATAGTGCAAGTTGTTCGATAATGAAGCAATGAAGATGAGATGTACTGCACAGCAAAGAAGATCGAGGTTACGGCTCCTTTGAACGCACGACTTCAGTGGGAGAGTCTGCGGGTGGTGCACTATCTTAAGCTGGTGCCTCATTTTCCTCTTCCACGTTCCATGCGTACAGTAATTTTCATTTTAATTGCAATACACGGGTGTATAATTGACTCAGGCAACCGAGCAAGCTGTATCATTTTTTTTTTATCTCGATCAGCTTTTTAATGAATATACATGTATTTGAAAAACCGCCAAATAATGAAGCCCCGAAAGCGTGAAGTGGCAAGGGACGACTGTTATAATATTAATGATATATTTGTATAGTGCCATTAGAGAACTTTACCTGTTTCTAGGCACATTACATTTGCTGCAATGGAAGCATGACCGAATGGTTGATGGTAGCATGCTCAATTTAAACAAGTATAACATAGTTAGAGGTGACATGCTTAGGGTCATCTGCAAATATGGTTAGTGGCAGCATGCACAGTGTCAGGTCAAAGGAAGGGCTCATCTGGACTGGTATAGGACAGCAGGCTTCTGTCTCTTGTCGGCTGGCATTTCTGCCACACTGGCCCACAATGCTAGCAGCTGATCGCTATAGCAACCTACCTCCCTACCGTGTGAAAGTGCTGTGTGTACAGGGACGAAAAAGGCTCACATCCAGCAAGGGCTGCTGCATGGGTAGTTGTCTGGATATATGCTTGGACTAAGTGATCGGCTTGAATAACTTGGGCACTGCCAAAGTCCTAGGCTATTCCCAAGTCTTAGGCCATTCCGGTGGAGCTCTTAAGAAACCAGTCTTTAACCAATCAAATTAATTATTCTTAATTTATTCATTTTATTATGATTTATTTTTAATTTATTTCTAATCATTGTATTTAATACATTTAATTTGTCAATGTATCCAATCATCTTTAACCAGATGCATGGCGTGTACCACGCCATCGATGCCATGCAGTCCATTATAGTAATCAGGCTGACAAGAGTCGTACGTGGTGGCACTTGGTAAGGGCATTAGACGGTTGACGATTGATCAGCAGATTGTCTGGCTAATGCGCAGAGGGTGAGGCGCTCGCCTTCAACGGTCAGGGTCGTAGGTTCGAGCCCTGCGGCATGTGTAAAGTGCCTGGACAGAGACTTAGGTTCTCCCAGGGTGCCGTACAAATTAGGCATGCTTTTTAATGCCAGCAGCAAAAGGCAGGTCTGGGCATGTCTGATCGTGCCGATAACAGCTGTCGCCGATGGGGCGCATCTTGACATCCCTTGCACGTCGGGACGAATGGCTGTTGTATGGTTGCAGCAAAAAAAAAAAGTATAATTCATTTGTACAGAACCATAAGAGAACATAATCTCTGTTCAGGCTCTTCACATGTGCCACGAGGCTCGAGCCCACGCTGAGCCGATGATGCTAAGCATTCACTCGCTGAGTTGATGGTAAGCAACTCAGTGCAGCTCTCTGATTAGATTGTTACGCACGCGACGCGCTGTGCTCTCTGCAAGTGGCACGACAACGCCTGGAGCAAAGAGCGATCGGTCCTTCCTTCGTGCATACTACGCTGCTGAAAACTGCGTATGGTAATTAAGTGTTGCATTCGTGACGGTCGGCAGTCGTTATAGTGTGAGCATCTGTAAAAGCGCTCGTGTCATAAAAATCACGTAAATCACCGTGGGTGCACGCTCTGATCAGCCAGCTATTAAATCATTACCCCCCACCAGCTTTGTGGACCGGGAGGCTTTGTGAACCGTGAGGCATGCTTTGATGTCATAGAGAGTCCAAACAGGCCAAGAGCCTGGCTCTGCTCTGCAAATGAGGGCCGGACCGCCAACCATCTGCAATCTATGCTAACAGATGTGTCCCACAAAGAGATGGCGGGCCGCCAAGATTATCGGGGATGGAAGTGCCAAAGCTGGGAGCAGGCAAGCAGAACATTGTTTAGCTAGAATCGTGGATAGTGTCTTATCCTAATGTCGTGAGCTTATTAGTTGATGGAAATCGAGCTCGTAAGGGGTCGATAGCAATCGCATGCAGAAGTTCACGTGGAGGCTAGTCAACAAATCCTAGAGGTTCAACCCATGTGTCTCCTTTGCTGAAGTAGCTGCTATGGCTCCCGGTTGATCGATGGATCACGGAGTGTACAGTTGTTATGCTGACCCGCAAGGACAAGGTCATGGACCAAGGACAAGGTCATGGTTCGGCTCCTTCATTCCTTGCTGAACTGTCGTGCGCCAGTTTCAGCTGCCTTCAGCTCATGCCCTCAGATCTTCTATCTACAATACCTTAGCTCTTCCGTTCCTCCACTTGCAGACCGTTGGCAACAGAAGCTTTTGCTCTGCAGGTCCTAGGCTGTGGAACGCATTTCAACAATTTTTGCACAACGACATCTACTCTCCTGCTGTCGAGTGTGGCACATCCTTTTCAGCGGTCCTGAGCTGCTACTTCCATGCTACTCACTACCTCGACTGCTCTCCTGACTTGGCTGTGCTTCCCACTTTCTTCTTGTTGCAAGAGATGAAGTCTACGTTGGCCACCGGATGTGCACCGAAAGCCACCACAGGCGGCTTTCCGTGCTCTGATGAAAACTCTCCTGCGTAACGCCCACTTAGTCCTTTGTGGCTTTGTAACAGAGGGGGATGCACTACATTCATGGACCAGAGTAGTGGCAAATGAGGGGGGGGGAGTCGGCCTTTTCGTGACCCTACTTGTGGGGGCAGTTTCGGCAAAAGCTTGGGTTTGGACTGGTAGACTCAAATCTGTGCTGACCTAATCGAAAGTTCTTCACTGGAATGCTGGGCGGTGTCATCCTGGGGTTGCACCTGGTGTCGGCTTACTTCCAGGTTTTGCCAAAAGGTTTTGCCAAAAGTCACCGCGCGGGTGACCGATGCTTTTAAGGGACTTGCTGCTGCTGCTCACTCGATGCCAGCATCGGTGCACCGATCCTCCCCAGCGAGTCTGAGGGTAAGAGTCACAATCTCTGGCAGAGCTAATGCAATCAGACCGAAAAAAATGTGTGTGTACAAGTAAAACAGTTCTGATGTTAAACAAGATTATGCTGCCGTCACTAGTCTGTCTGCTACGCATATTTTCGGCTGTACGTCAGCTATGCTGCATGCTCACTGCTTGAGGCTTTCGAGCGAGTCGAGATCGAGGGCGTTGCAAAGTGGTTCCGTGGTCTACTGCTCACAAGGCCAAGGCCACGATTTAGCTCCTCCACACCTAGCTGAACTGCTGCACCAGTTTCAGCCTCTTCGTGCCCTCAGGTCCTGTGTGGACAATACATTAACTGCTCCATTCCTCCGCTTAAAGACCGTTGGCGACAGAAGCTTTAGCCCTGCAGGTCCTAGACTGTGCAACTCTCTTCCACGATATTCTTATGCAACGACAACTACTCTCCTGCTGACGACTATGGCTCATCCTTTTCAGCGGTCCTGAGCTGCTACTTCCGTGCTACTCACTACCTCAACTGCTCTCCTGACTCGGCTATGCTTCCCACTTTCTCTTTGTTGTGTCAGATGAAGTCTGTTGGCCACCGAATGCATACCGAAAGCCGCTTAGGCTATGCGTGCGCTATACAAAACTCTCCTGCGTAACGCTCACTTAGTCTTTGTGGCTCGTGGAATTACAGACGGGGATAAATTACATTACGTTACTACCATCCTGGCCCTGACATTCGAGAATGAAAGTCAGCAAGTGTGGAATGCTTGAAAGAGCCATGCTTATCGATGGCATTCGGAGAGCCGTTGAAGATACCGGAAGCTTTGCGCTTTCACAGCTTCAGGAGCTTCTGCCGTTTTGTCCCGATAGTTTGGCGTCACGATGGCTGGTCGCCACCGGATGGCTGCTGTTCGGTATCAGCAAACTGGAGGAAGGCTGCTAATCCTCATTCTCGCAAAAAGGACCGTGGGGGGAGGGGGCCTAAATGCTGGAAGCCAGAGCCAGCTGAGAGAGAGCGAGAGAGAGTGTAACTGGTGACACTGGATGCATTGCCAACTCTTCCCCCTACTTCTCAGTTGGGTGAGCCTGTGGGCACAGCTGCTACTGCTGTTTGCCAGGCTAGCATTCACACAGGCTTCAGTTATATTTAATTATTATTATCGTATCATATATATATATATATATATATATATATATATATATAGGGTCATACAAAGGT
Organism: Cristatella mucedo; assembly: GCA_009760855.2. NCBI lineage: Eukaryota > Metazoa > Bryozoa > Phylactolaemata > Cristatellidae > Cristatella > Cristatella mucedo. The sequence goes on from WPIO01000040.1 coordinate 3,416,149, forward strand.
TTATATCAAGGGTTTATAAGAATACAATGAAATGATAATTGATTATATATATATATATATATATATATATATATAACTATTATTTCATTGTACTCTGTATAAACCCTTGATATAAACCTTTGTATGACCCTTTGTATGTCACACAGGCTTCAGATATATTTAATTATTATTGTTGTATCATATAAATACACGCTCACTCACACACACACACAAACACACATATATATAATCAATTATTATTTCATCGTACTTTGTATAAACCCTTGACGTCGGCTCCCTGTTTCCCAGTCGTTGGTCACATAATGTTATTGCTGTATGCCGTCGTATGCAGACGATTGCCGGCCGGCAGATTCGCAGCCGACCGGTAGTCGTGCACTGCGACTGGCTGGCTGGCTGGCTTTGGGGCTGTAGCTCGCCCACCGCTAGGGAGAGCTGCAGGGCAGCTCGCAGGGCCCCCGCTTGCTGCTCCTGCTGCACCTGCCCGACCGGAAGCTGAGAGAACGAGGCTGTGCGGCTGGCTCGTCGGCCACTTCGTGCTGTAGCAGGCGACTCGGCGGCGTGGCCATAGCGTCGTGTGGGCACACGACTCGTGCCACGGGGGCGGGGCAGGACGGGACGGGCGGCTGACTGTGTGCGCTTTTGGCAGCGATACGGCTCTCTGGCCATTTTTTTTCCGCCTGCTCCTAGTCGGACAGGAAGGGGTTGCCTCCGTTCTCGAGCCGGCGGCCGTGCGCAGGTGTGGTGAGCTGCTGCCGCGAGATCTTCTGCTCCCGACGCATGCTAGGCCAAGCCGAGCCCCGGAGTGAGCACGTGACGGGCACGTGACTTTCTTCGGTGGCGCATTAGCCGGCGATGGTGGAATTACTGGCATTGCAGAGCGATCCGAGCGAAGACATCGTGGCACAGGCGTTGCCGATATTCAACTTGCACTTGAATCAATTTGATTGCACTCGAGTTGCACGCGTATTACTACTTCAATTGCAGGTCGCGAGGTCGAGTTCGGTCCAGCCGGTCTCAGCAGCCAGGTCTACAGTCTGCTGGCCGTTGACCTGAGAGACGCCTCGGCGCTGGACAGGCAGCTGCGAGCTGCACGGCTGTCCGCCGACTTGCCGACTCTTTTCGTCGCCGAGTTCGTTCTGGCGTATATGGCCGCCGACAAGGCCTCGGCGCTGCTTGCCTGGGCTGCCGGCGCCTTTCGTGAGGCGGCCTTCTTGAACTACGACCTGGTATGGCCGACCTCGACCCTACCCCCCCCTATGCCGGCAGCTCTGGCCGGAATGGGCGTTGTTTGCTGCTTGCATGCCATGCTGAAACCTAATCGTCCGGGAAGTGGGCAGGAGCCTACTTGCTGGGGCAAGGGTGCATCCGTTGCTTGGCGACCGTCAAACACTCGACTTGGTGCACAGCAGCTTTGGTGCACAGCAGCTTTGCTGCTCACTCTCTCGGGAACGATCAGTGTGTGACGATCAGTGTGTGACGCCCCCATTTCTGACAGTAGCTGTAGCCGTGAAACAGTACAACCAGATTGACAGTTGCTGTACCAGCTAATGTCAAAAAACCATCGTTGGAGGATAATAATTATAGTAATAATAAGAATACATTAGTGTAGTACCCTCACAGAACTTAATCTCTTTCTAGGCACTTGACATATGCTGTAAAGGAAGCATGATCAACTAATTAGTGGTAGCATGCACAATGTCAACAAGCATCATGACATGGTTAGAGGTGACAGGCAGTGTCAACATGGAAAATATGGTGAGTGGTAGCATGCCCAGTGTCATCGAGCATTAGCACACAAAGGACGAATCACAAGGACTCAAAAGTGATGTGATAAACACGCGCGTTTTTAGGCTGATATTAGGCAGATGATAGTAGGCAAGCCCGAATTTGAGCAACGTTGTGTAGCTGATAGTAGGCAGACTTGACTGTAGAGCTGGTGTGGGCGTCTAGTGAAAGGTCACTTTTGGAACAGGGCACCTAGATGTAGCGAGGATGCAACAAGAGATATGCTGGCAGAGCCGATTTTGAGCGTTAAGCTGTCCAATCTCTGGGTCACTCCTGGTTTGCCCATAATTTAGCTTTCACCTGCTTCCTACCATACGGCTTCTGTTTCCCCTCTTCTCTGCCCACACCTCTCTCTCTCTCTCTCTCTCTCTCTCTCTCTCTCTCTCTCTCTCTCTCTCTCTCTCTCTCTCTCTCTCTCTCTCTCTCTCTATCAATCTAACTCTTTATCTCTCTCTCTCTCTCTCTCTCTCTCTCTCTCTCTCTCTCTCTCTCTCTCTCTCTCTCTCTCTCTCTCTCTCTCTCTCTCTCTCTCTCTCTCTCTCTCTCTCTCTCTCTCTCTCTCTCTCTCTCTCTCTCTCTCTCTCTCTCTCTCTCTGTCTCTCTCTGTCTCTCTCTCTCTCTGTCTCTCTTCTCTTTTCCATTCATCCGTCCATCCACCTCCACCCATGTATATATAAATATGCTTACACACACACACACACACACACACACACACACACACACACACACACACACACACACACACACACACACACACACACACACACACACACACACACACACACATATATATAAATATATATATATATATATATATATCCATATCTTTGTCTGTCTTTCTCCCACTCTACTCATACTTCACTCTTTCCTCCTGTCCCGTGCTCGTGTCTCTATTATTATTTTCTGGCTATCTGTATGTCTTGCTCCAGCTCTTGCATTCTCTCTCTCTCTCTCTCTCTCTCCCTCTCTCTGCCCATCTCTCTGTCTCTGTCTCTCTCTCTCTCTTTCTCTCTCTCTCTCTCTCTCTCTTTCTCTCTCTCTCTCTTTCTCTATCTCTCTCTTTCTCTCTCTCTCTCTTTCTCTCTCTCTGCCCCCCTCTCATAGTATTTACGTATGCATGTGGGGTGCCAACTCTGTTTCTCTTTTTTATTTCCCATTTGAAACCCTCGGTGATGCCCAGACAGGTAACTCTAGTTTATTTATTACACTTGTGGGTTAAACACTTGGAAACTCTGAAGAACTTCTGCAGCTAATCTGTGGCCAAAACTGGACTGTAGCAGCTGATCATGCAAAGACTGACAGTGAGATATCCCGTTTTGTGTGAGTTTTATGGTTGGTTTTATAGTGCTACTTTTATAGTACTCTCTAGCCCCGTGTGCTAGTGTGCATGGATTGTGTGTGAGCAGGTGGATGGCTATGTTTCGGTGCACATGCATTTACGCGCATGTATGCAGAACTGTCGAGTGCACCCCGATCTGTAAGTATGCCCACGGTATGGCATGCACATGTGGCACTGCAGTGGCAGTTTTTTATTTGCATTATCCGAGTTGGTGTAGTCGTGTACACGCCCCGATAGTGGGGCAGGTGGAGGCAGCGGCACGTGACACAGTGGCCGAGCTCTTGTGTCCTGAAAGCTGAATTATTCGGCCGTGTGAGCGTGCGCGAGAGAAAAAAAGAGAGACGTAAGAGAGACAGAGAGAGAGAGTGAGAGAGAGAGAGAGAGAGAGAGAGAGAGAGAGAGAGAGAGAGAGAGAGACAGAGACAGAGACAGAGACAGAGACAGAGACAGAGCACCAGAGTGTCATCATTCTGCTAGGTCATTATTCTGTAGGTGAATATGAACGATCGGTTTGCAGCGACCATGCTTAGCAACCTGAGTTCGAGGAATTGCACCCTGCATGTTGACGACTGCACTTCAGTGGATGCTCAGGTTAACAGGTGAGGTCATTCTTTCTCAGTGTTCGATAGGAAAGAGCGTGTGCATGCAATCGTACATGTGCTTTCTCGCTCTCTTGCAATTGTCATTGTCGACCTGTAGTGTAAATTAAGAAAAGTGAAGATCATGTAATTCAAGATGCCAATAAGGCATCGTTGGTGTATAGAGCTGCCAGATCAGTGTCTGCAATGAGCACAGAGCCCATAAGCAGGCTGTTCAACATGGTCGCGAGCGTCTATTTATATTCACATTAAATAAATACGTTTTGAGATATATTTTTTGTTTCGAATTTCTCTCTAAAGCCTAAGCACTTAACCATAAACCCTAAAATCTAAACATTAAACCAAAAAACTCAAACCAGCGATATATACAAAATCTAACAACGAAACCCTAAACCGTAAACCCAATAAAAACAGTCCCTAAACTCTATACCCAAAATCCTAAACCTTATGGTAAAATGATTGCTCCTAAAACGTGTTTGTTAATTAAAAATGAATAGATGCTGGCGACATTATTGAGTGAGTGAGTGGTGAGCCGTGATGGCACACTAGGTAAGGCGGTTGCTTTCACGAACTCGGTCCCGAGGTCGTGGGTTCGATTCCTGCGGTGGGCGATCCTTTATCACCACTGCAAGCAGTGGTGATAGCCGTAAAGGCTCTTCTGTCGCTATACAAAAAGAGGCTGTTTCATCAGCTAGTATTTATTGTTGAACGGCTTATTGCGGGCACTGTATACTTAGCAGAAACTGATCTGGCTTTATGTGCAAATGCTGCCTCTGATTGGCTGATTCGACAGCCACATTTACATTACGCAGGAGAACAGCCTTAAACGACTATCACCCTCATTTGCTTGCAGCGGGCAGATATGGAGGATTAATAATAATAGTAATAACACTCTTACGATAAAGCGCCCTCAGAGAGCTCAATCTCTCTTTCTGGGCTCTGTACATTTGCTGCCAAGGGAAACACGATCTGATTGTTAGTGGTGAGCCGTGATGACACACTAGGTAAGGTGGTCGTCTTTCATGACCTCGTTACCGAGGTCGTGGGTTTGAATCCTGCGGTGGGCAATCCTTTTTTGCCCCTGCAAGCGGAGGTGATATCCGTACATGCTCCTCTGTCTCTATACAAAAGAGGCTGTTGAAACAGCTAGTATTGATATTATTGCCGTAGCATGGTCGATAGACAACAAGACTCGACTAACATGACTAACATGACTAGGGTTGACATGCCCAGGGTCGGCATGCAAGCGTGGTTAGTGGGAGCATGCACAGTGTCAGCATGCATAAGCACATAAAGTACAAAGCACTGGGACCCACTAATGACGGAGATACATTACATTAATGCTGTGATAAATAAGTGCGTTTTTAGTTTCTTTTTAAATGTGGTCAAGTCAGGGATTGCCTCTCCTGCAGGACTCTCACCCATGACCCACGTGTCACAAAGTGCGAGCACCTTCGTGCATGTGTGTGTGTGTGTGCGCGTGTGCTCTCGACCCTTAACCCGCTGCTTCAGTCGGGCAGCGTTGCGCACAGCTCCGAGGGGCTTAGCTGCTGCTGGTACCTCTGCTGCTGGTTCGCGCCAGTCGCATTGGTGTTCTCTGCTTTGGCCCGGCGTTGTCCGTGCTCCGCGTTCCCTGGGCACTCGCCCTCACCTCCCACCCTAACGCCTCGCCTCCACCTCTCACTCTCTCTCTCTCTCTCTCTCATACCTCGCAGTTGCTGGTTTGTGGTCGGGCCTTTTGCCCTGCGCTGCCCCGCTGCCCCTCTCACTTCCTGCGTTCTGCTCCTTGTTGGTGCTGAGATCGCTCTCCTACTGCCGCCTATGGCACATCCTTTTCAGCCGTCCTGAGCTGCTACTTCTATGCTACTCACTACCTCAACTTCTTTCCTGGCTCTGCTATGCTTCCCACTCGATCTTTGTTGCGTGAGACAAAGTCTGTTGGCTACCGAATGCATACCGAAAGCCGCTTAGGCTGTGAGTGCGCTATACAAAACTCTCCTGTGTAACACCCACATGGTCTGTATGACTTTGTGGAGTTACAGACGGAGATACATTACATTACATTACATTACATTACATCTAGCCTGTAGGTACCCGGCTGTCGGCAGACAGCCGGCTTCTGGCTCTGGGGGGGGGGGTTACGGCGCTCGCACTGTACGACACAGGTCGCAGGTTTGAGTCGTGCCGCAGGAGCAATCAATCTTCGGTCTGCCCCACAGCAAGCGAATAGGGGGGGGGGTGAACGGCCGTCAAGTCTGCTCTCTTGCTATGCAAATACTGCTGACGAATCGGCTGACCTTCCACCTTAATGTTGATTCCAATGTGGTGCTGATTAAAGCCGGCGTTATTGTCCCCCCCCCCGAGCCAGCCTGCGCTGCCGGGCAGAGCGTGTCACGCTGCGCTGCTAGTATCCCTGCCTTAAAATTCCGCCAGGTTCCGGCGCGCCGGCTGGACCGATGTGAGGGTGAGACGAATGGACGACCTGTACGATGCCATACCGTACGGCGAGCGGCAGCGGTAAGAGTCCTGCTGCCGCCGCCTGCAGGTGGCGCTGCGCTCGCAGCAGCACGCCTCTGCTGGTCGCTGGGCTGGCGGAAGCTTCTGCTTCCATACTGCGCCTTGTGGTGCGTCGCGAGCGCACGGGTAGAAGCATCGCGCTGTCTTGTTCTTGAAAAAGGTTTCTGGGCGGCTTTGCACCCTCGAGAGAGCGCGTGCTTTGCCCACCATGCGCACGCGTGTGCACTCGATCGCATGGGTACTACTTTCAAATATGCACGTGCGCGCAAAGCCCTTTGGTAAGTGCCCGTGCCAGCTGATCGTTTGCCTGCCACGTTAGCTCGTGCCTGGGGTTGTGGGGTGCACACGATCGTTTCCTACTTTGTCGATCGTTCGGTTCGATCTTTCGGCTCACTTGAAAGTCGAGGCTGCGCAAGCAAGCTCGCTGATTGCGCAGGGTTTTCAGGGAGAGGACGGTGCAGGCCTCATTGATGAACACCTTCGCGTTGGTTGGCAGCTGCTCGTCGTTGAATTGCTTTCCTCCCTCCTTCCTTCCTTCCTTGCCTTTTCCTTCCTTCCCTCCTTCCTTTCTTCCTTCCTTCTTTCCTTCCATCCTTCCTTCCTCGCCAGTCACGAACGGTGCTGGCGCCGTCGTTGGCCGAAGGGCCGGCCTCGGTCTGCGGCACGGCGGCAGCGCAGTTTGTGAGTGCGAGAACCGTGCGAGCGTGACCGTGCTCACTTATAATAATAATAATAATAATGCACTTGATACAGCGCCCTCAGAGAACTCAATCTCTTTCTAGGCGCTTTACATTTGCTGCAAATGGAAATGCATTGAATGGTGAGTAATATCATGCTTGTCCACGTGACTGCTCCATGGCCGCTGCAGGGTGGAGCGACTCGAGTTCTTGGACGAGGTACACCTGCTGACGCAGCTGATGCAGCACTACTGCGTCTGCTGGGCCTGGAAAGCGGCCACTGGCGAGCGTGCCATCGGCGCTGGCTCCGACACGCCCGACCTGGGCAGCTTTCTGTAGCGACGCGGATCCGCCAGGTGGAGCCACAGCCGTGGAGCCATCACCACCACTGCTGCCATGCGCTCTTGCGTGCGTCTAAGCCGGTGCAGCAGTGTCAGCTGCGAGCGAGGTCAGCCACGGCCGCTCGATGGCACGCACACTGTGCAGCACTTCGGCGTGTTCTCGACGGTTTGCTATGCAGGACTGTGGATCGTTGCCGAGGAGTTGACGGCATCTGTCACCTGTGCATCAACGGGTGATGCTATCGCCCAATCGGCGCGAACCGTAGGCGAGACCGAGGCTCCTTCCAGTGACCCTGTGCAGCAGGCCAGCTCTGAGTCGCCCAGCTGCGTTCCACTGGGAAGAAAGAAATGGTGGGAGGGGGAGACAATGCTCAACGCTCCGAGCCTGCTAATCGTCATGGCTGCGTCGTCATGGCTGCTGCGTTTTGCTTGTTGAGGCTTGGGCAGGCTCGAGCGGGTCTTAAGCTAACGAACGGTTGACCTTGACCTTGACTTGAAGTCGAGGAAGTGCTGGAGCGAGTGCCGGATGGAGGGTACAGGATGATGTGAGCAACACTTTTCGCTGCCTAGTGGCAGCGTGTTGGCAGCAAGCTGCAATCGACCACAGCAGCAGCTGTCCGAGCACCTGCTCATGCTGCTGCCTGCCCTCTCCCGTCGGCTTCGGTGCGCACGGCTGTCTGCGCGAGTGCGCACACGTATGTGTGTGTGTGTGTGTGTGTGTGTGTGTGTGTGTGTGTGTGTGTGTGTGTGTGTGTGTGTGTGTGTGTGTGTGTGTGTGTGTGTGTGTGTTGTGTGTGTCTATCGCATGTAAAGCTGAGCGCATCGGTTCAGCGGAGTCGCCACCGCCGCTGATGTCGCACCGCTGACGTCGCCGGCATTGTCGGGCAATGAATGGCACGCAGTCTATGTATTCGCCTGCAATTTGCTCGTCGTAAAACATCTTCGCTGGCGTTCGCCTGGTAGGCGGAGCATTGTTAGAGCAGGTAGGTACCTGGTAGGCTGAGCCACGTTTGGAAAAATCGTATATTGCTTGCCTATCAGTAGATAGTATATCAGTAGAGATCAGTAGAGAACTGACTTGTCCCAGAGTTATTTGTCTGAGCTACTGAAGTGGTGAAAATATGCTGCTGCTGCCATTTCTTCACCTCCCCCTGCCCGCCACCATTGACTTCAGATTTTCTGTCGCGTGTCAGCTCGACACAGTTGAACTTACTCCGTAATTAAAATAAAACACGAGAGCTAGAGAACTAAACATTTTCTAGTCATTTTAATGTGCTTGGGAGGACGCACATCCTTTGGTTAGTGATACGATTGCGCAATTGCTGCACACCAAAAGGACAGATAAAGGAAACAGATGAAGCAGATGAAGAATGCTGTGCCGAGCACCTGTAGGTTTTTGGCTTCTGTTTAAAGGCCGTCCCATTAGTCGATTTCATGACGTCAGTTGGGAGTGAGTTCCAGGCTTTAGGAGCATGCGAAATAGATGGCACAGTTTCCAAATGATTTGGCTTCTGTTGGAGGCAAAACTGTAGTCAGGAGAGATCAGGGAGGGCACGATGTGAAGCCTGATTAGTAAGTATAGCAGGTGTGTAGGCCGGAGCCAGAGAATGAAGGTACCTAAACGTGAGTGACAGAAGAGGTCCCAAGGTCAGTGGTCGACAGGCTGCTTGAGCCCATGAGCTGCTCTCGACTGAGTGAACAGGGAGTGCAGCTCTGTTTCTGCACTCGCGACTGACAAGCCGCTCAGCATCGAGTGTAAGCGCTCAATCGCCTCATCGTCCTCGTCGTCTTCGGATCTCGTCATCGCCTTTCGGAAGCCTAGGCCAAAGGGCAGCAGCAGCAGTCGAGGAAGCGCTGGAGCAAGTGCAAGAGAGGGCACAGGAGCAACACATGCGAGCCACACGTGCAGCTTGTCTAGTGGCAGCATGTTGGCAGCAATCGACTGCAGCAGCTGTCCGAGCAGCTGCTGCTGCCTGCCCTCTCACTGAAGCACAGCTGTCATCTGTCGTCTTGTCGCTCGCTTGCCGGCCGCCGCAGCAGGCGCCGATGTCGGCCAGAGGTTTGGCTGCAAGTTTCTGCACCCTCGAGTCGAGCAGACATGGCTACCACAGGCTGCCCAATGAGTGTAGCCTTCATGGGGGGGGGGGGGTGCCAGGGCTGGCGAGAAACATGGTGCACAGATGGAGCCGCTCTGCTGCTTCAGAGGCCGTCATGCCGGGCCGGTGAGTGCTGGGGCTCGATTCCTAGGAAAGTCAATGCGAAGAGAGACGAAGAGCCGAACTCGTTTTCCTCATGCACTTTACATGTGCTGTAAATGGAGCATGATCAAATGGCCAGTGGCAACGCCCATATTGTCAGCAAGCATAGTATGGTTGGAGGTAACATGCACCTGCAAGACAAGGCGTTAGTCAGCAGTTGTCGATGACTCCCGTGACCCAGCGATTGCGGCTGTCAAAGGAATGCCGACACTGCCTGAGCTAGCTCGTTCAGTAACTGCCGGCGATAGGATGTTTACAAGTCACGTGACGCCAGCGATAACGATTGCACTGTCCGCCTTGAGGTCACGTAAAGAGTGGGCAAAGAGGCTGGCCTTGAGATATTCGACGAATGCCGTCTCTAGGCCGCAAGGTCAACGAAACTTGGCCTGCCTGTCAAGGAGGCCATGCAATTAGTATGTTGGCACGACGCTGTCGCGAGGCAACAATGGGCTGTGATTTAATTGCATCGCCGATTGCAAGTAAATGCTTTCCGTGCAGCCGGGCCTGGTCAGGTTCGGTTGGTGAGTGCTTACCTCGCCCGACATGCCACCCGACCAGCGGTCAGCTGACTGCCGTCATCTAGGAAACGCTTTGTCTTGGTAAAAGACCGGCCTGCGTTGCATGTCATACCGACAATTGGCATGTCCAGGATTGGCCGTGCCAACTGTCGGTATTACTTATTTAATTACCGAAAAATAAATCAAATATTCTTTAAATATTGCCACTTTGCAAGCTCGCCTTGGGCTGCGAGCTGCTCCGGTGCTATCAATTCCAACGCCTGGGCGTTCATTGCTGAGTGACCGTGATTTCAGTTTGGATAGCGATGCTACAGTTTGGATAGCGATGCTACATTCGAATATGGCGATTCGTTCGGTGCTTCTAGGGGGTCCAGGGAACTGAGATGACCAACCGATATCGGATCATCCAAAGTAAGCCATCATCGGAGGATTACCTCCCGTATTTCTGCGGACGGCACTGCGACCTAGAAGTGGTCACGCCGAGAAAGGCCTAGGTGTCGCTGGCAAACTGCCAGCCCGTTCCGTCTTTAATTCCCCGCTACGATTCCATTGGCTGTCGGCACTTCCTGCAACCGTCGCTAAGCGTTTGTTGTCCTCGCCCGTTGTACGCGTGTTGCCATGGGATTCGAGCTGCAGGGGATTCGTGACCTTGAATACGGTGCCCAAACATTCTATTTTGGTCTGAGTAGAATCGATACCGTTCATCCCGATATTGGAATGTACTTCTTTCTAAGCAGTTGGAACCTAGATAGAGATATCATGCAGCCCTCTCAATCTGTCTCACCTTTCAATCTGCCTCACCTGTCACCCAGCCCGATCGCCTGCCTCAACTGGAAATGTGGCCTGATGTTCTACTGGGTGAGGCGCTTCTGCCGTATGGTCGGCAGGTACGGATGCATCTCGAGCCGTCACGTGACGAATGTTTTACTTATCTTGCCAGCCAATAGATATGTCATCGGCTCGTATTCTCAAGCTAGGTCTTAACAGCCTCTTTTTGTATAGCGACAGAAGAGCCTTGACGGCTATCACCACCGCTTGCAGTGGCGATAAAGGATCGCCCACCACAGGATTCAAACCACGACCTCGGGCCAAGGTCGTGAAAAGCAAACGCATTACCAAAGTATGGGGTACCTCAGGGTCCCGTTCTTTTCACAGTTTATACTCTTCTTTTGCCAATATTAAATTGCCAATATTCCCGGCAAAATCTAGGCTTTCACTTCTATGCAGATAACACTCGGTTACACCTTGGTTTTGAGCACTCCCAGCCCTTGAGCGAATCAAAATCTCTCAATTTCCTGTCCGCCTGTATTGATGACATCCGCAAATAGATGGCAGCAAACTTTCTTAAATTGAATGATGATAAAAACCAACTTACTAGCTATGGGCAAACCAAGTGTGACTCAGAAATTAGAAAGATTAACGTTCAAAATCGGCTCTGCCAGCATATCTCCTGTTGAATACGCACGAAATATAGATGTCACGTTGCAAAGTGACCTCTCATTAGACGACCACATCAGCTTCACAGTCAAGTCTGCCTACTTTTAGCTACATCACATCTCTAAAATTCGGGCTTGTTTAAACAGACATACCACATCTAAGTTAGTCCAGGTATTTGCGACATCCCTCTTGACTTCTGTAACCCACTGCTTGCTGGTCCACCGGCCTGTGCAATCAGACGCTTACAGCTGCTGCAAAACTCTGCAGCTAGGCTTGTGTGTCGTGAGCATCGCAGTTGCCACATCTCGCCACTTCTGGCCGACCTAAACTGGCTTTCAGTCACGCAACGGATCGACTTCAAGGTTTTGTCACTCACTTTTAGGTCCCTTCGTTCTTTGGCTCCAGCCTACCTATCAGATCTGTTCCTCTACTAGGTTAAACATCGTACCGCACGCTTTCTATCTACTCCCCCATCTGGCTTAGCATAGAGCCACCCACTTTTCGGAATCTAATAGTTTATCCATATCTCGTACAAACACCAAATCCTTTGAAGACCGTGCTTTTAGTTCGCATGCTCCCAAAGCCTGGAACTCACTTCCGACTTGCGTCACGACATCGCCTGACTTGTCCACTTTTAAAAATCTTGCACCACCGGACGGGTGCTCAGCATTAATCCAACCACCCTTGTTGAGACGTGCAGATGTCCCCCACATTGCTGTGTAACTCCCGGTTGCGGAAGGTCTATCATACTGGACGCTTACGGTAACGGCCGGGCCTGAATAAACTTGGTCTTTGCTATGGTCGTGTTGTACCACTCATACCGCACTATCAACACCCCCCCTTTTCGGTAATCCGGCGTTCTACCGGACGGGTCCTTCATGCTGCCGATGCACGGCGTATTCTTAGCGATCCAGGGCTCCGAGGAAACGCTTCTAGCTGAAACGGTTAGCGCTGCCGCCACTGCGAGCGTCTGTCGCGGCACCCCACAACTCCCACGTCTGCGCGCTCCTATTGGCAGAACGCCGACTGCCGGATTGGCTGGCGGCATCTCCCCGGGCCGCGGCCATGCGGCGCGCGCGCGCAGCCAGCGTTCATGCCGTTTCCGGTGCTGCCGCTCGTGCGGCTTCCGGTGCGGCGCTTTCGCGCTCGGCGCACAATAGCAGGCGTTTCGTTCGCTTCGACGTCGACCCAGCGCCGACCGTTTCTGTTGTTCCGCGCGACGCGAGCGTGGCCGAAACGAGACGCCATTAAGTCCGGCCTCGCTCTCGCCGGTCTTCGCCGCGAGCGCGGCTCGGGTCTCGCGGTCTTTCGGCTCCCCGGGCCGGATCCTCGCCGCCGCGGCTGCGCCACGCGTCGTCTGCCGACTCCTTTCTCCCGTGGAGCCAGCGGAGAGCTCGAATGGGCTGCGGATACTCGCAGCAGCATCAGCAGCAGCGCAGAGGTAGCGGCCGCTGCGCGTGCGCGGTCCATCGCGCTGATTCCTCGCTTCCGTCGCCTTCGCTTCCCGCAGGGTTCTTCGCGTTTTCCCGTCCGCGCCGCGCTCGTCGAGCTGCGCGCGCCTGACCTCCAGAGCTTACGTGGGCGGCGGCGGCGGCTACGCGTGCGCGCTCTGTCGCGCGATTCCTCGCTTCCGTCGAGCGGCGGCGGCGGCCCGCGGCCGTCGGGCGCTGTTCGCGAGCTGGAAGCGGTGAATCCGTGGAGCAGTCGTCCATGACTTTTAATCCTCTCGAGCCACTGGTCACCGTGCGCCGGAGTTGGCGATCAACCGCGAAAACTAGCCATCTGGATTCGCGGTCGCGGGGCGCACGCGGACGGATCGCGGCGGTCGAGCAGTGCCAGTCCTTTCTCTGCTTTGCAGGCGGCGGCGACGGCGCTATTCCCGGAGGCGCGTGAGTACACGCTGCTCTGCGCGGTGACGACCATTGCGGCTACTCTCTCTCTCTCTCTCTCTCGAGTTTGACTCTGACGAGAGAATTAGTGACGGCCTCTGTTTACCTCGTACCTCGTACAAACCTCAAATCCTTTGGAGACCATGCATTTAATTCGTATGCTCCCAAAAGCCTGAAACTCACTCCCGACTTGCGTCAGGCATCCCCTGCTGACTTGACCAAATTTAAAAATAAATTAAAATCGCACCTATATATGACAGCATATAGTGGGTCCCTGTGATTCCTTCTTTTATGTACTTACGCGTGCTGATACTGTTGCAGGCTGCTACTAACCACACTTGCATGCTGACCCTGTGAATATCGCCCCTAACCGTGTTATTCTTGTTTATCGAGCACGCTACCATTAACCGTTCGATAGTGTTTCCTTTGCAGCAAATGTAAAGCGCCTAGAAAGAGATTGAGTTCCCTGAGGGCGAATTATCAAGTGTGTTATTTTATATATATATATATATATAAATAAAATAGATTTAGATATACTGTATATAGTTGCTACAGCGCCTTTGTCATTATGTATTAGCGTCCAGTTGGCATGCCAACTACTATAAATCCATAAACTTCTGCCCATCACCAGCTGAGCGCAAGAATGCCTAGCGAGACTTCGCGGACTGTCGTCATCTGCCGTCTACGTATCTGGGCATCGGTACTTTAGCGATCGGCGATCCTCGGGAGACGCATCTTCGTGTTGAGCGGCATTGTTAATACAGCCGAAGGAATTTGTCGAAGGTGACATTCCGTTTGCGTCCTCGAGCGCTAGCGCCGACCGAAGCGTCGCTGCCGATTCAGTCGACTCGCTGCGGCGAGTGGGCGCGGCTCTAGGGTGGGCGCGGCTCTAGAGTGGGCGCGGCTCTAGAGTGGGCGCGGCTCTAGGGTGGGCGCGGCTCTAGAGTGGGCGCGGCTCTAGAGTGGGCGCGGATCTAGAGTGGGCGCGGCTCTAGGGTAGGCGCGGCTCTAGGGTGGGCGCGGCTCTAGGGCTGCTGCTGCTGCGCGTGGCGTGGACGGCGCTCGCTAAGCGCGCCCCGCGCCCCGTTCGCCGGCGGCGCTCTGAGAGGGCGGCGCTCTGAGAGGGCCGCGCGACGCCGCGCGCGAAACTGCGCCGACTGATGGGACAGTTCGCGCCGCACGGTCTGCTAGGATGGAGGTCTTCGCAGTGTTTCCGGTGACTCAGCCGCCCAATTCGAAAGCGCCGAAGTCGCCGCTCGCCGCCGCCGCCGCAGCGCCCGTTAACGAGTCGACGGCGTCCAGGATCGCCATCGCACCGGCCGCGCTGGTCGGCGGAGGCGGCGGCGGCCTCCGACTCGGGATCCACGGTGCCGCGGCGGCCGAGCCTCGACCCCGTCAGTGCGACTCCGTCGCCGCCGCCGCCGCCGCCGCGAGCCTCCTGGAGGAAGCGCCTCGGCGCCGCCTGGCGGGCTCGCCCTTCGTCGCCAGCAGCAGCGCTTCGACCGGCGGCGGCGGCGGCGGCGGCGGCGGCGGCGGCGGCTCGGCTTCGTCCTGCGAGTCGCTCGACCCGAAGCGAAGTCCGTCGTCCAAGGCCGCCGCTCCAGGCGGTCAAGGCCGCCGACTCTGCGCGCCCGGACCGGTACCGGAGTCACCCGAACGAGCCGCCGCCGCCGCCGCCGCCTTCGTCGGACCGCGGGCGCCGCCGCGCCGTCCGGTGCCACCACCTCCGTCGGTAGAGACGTCGCCGATGGCGCCGCGCGAAAGCCGGCCACTGCCGCCAGTGCCGCCGCCGGACTCGGGCGACGAGTCGCGCGTGCCCTCGCGTATGAGGTCGTACGCCGTCGGCGCCAAGGCGGCTGCGACGCGAGAGTCGCCGCCACCGCTGCCGCGCGGCCGCGCAGCGGCGGAGGACTTAGGCCGAAACACCCACGGCGGGCAGGCGGCCGGACGCGCGGCGGCGGCTCGTGCCAGCGTCGACGCCGCCCTTTCTGCGGCACCCCTCTGCGAAGCCATCACGTGCCTCGACGACGGTGATGAGGAGGAGTACGACGACGATGAGTATGACAGCGACGTCGAGGCGGCTGCAGCACCGTCCGCGACGCGAGCGGCCTCGGCGCGGACTTTCGGCGATCGGCTGATCGAGGGGCGCCGGGCGCGGCCGCCGCCGCAGCTGCCGCCGGCCTGCGGCGGTGGCCGCGACGGCTGCTGCTCGCGAATCGAGTCCTTGCTCGAAGACGGCGTGACGTTGCTTCGAAACTTCGAGCGGCTGCACGCCGCCGGACTCGGCGCCATCGCGGCGGCGGCGGCGTCGCCGTCGAGCGGCAAGGCGCCGGGTGGCAGCAACGGCGGCACGCCGGCGGCCACGTGGTCAGCGGAGGGCGGCGGCGGACCGCGAGCTGCTACATCCCGCTGCAAGGACGCCAGTACGCAGCACGAGCCCCACGCCCACTCGCCGGAGTCGGCAGAAGGCGGACGTGCTGACGCGACGGTCTCCGCCGCCGCGAGTGCTACCGGAAGCCGCGGTGCCGCGGCCGCCGCCGCCGCCAACGGAGGCCGTGCTAGCGGCGGAGGAGGAGGAGGAGGAAGAGACGTGGAGGAAAGGCGGCCTGCCGAGCGGCAGGTCGCGTCTCCTGCTCGCTCGCCAGGCGCTCGGACAAGAGGTCAAGCGTCGGCCGACGGCTCGGCGGAAGCGGAAACGACTGCTCCGGTGAGCTCCGACGGCCCGCCGCTGCCGTGCACCCCGACCACCGAGCGGCCTTGTGGCGCGACGGACGTGGGCGTAGTTTGTGTCGCCGGAAGCGTAACTAGCGCTGCTTCTGGTGGTGCTGCCTCGGGCGACTCGGCGTGTCCGCCTGCAGCCGGCAGTGCGGCGGCGGCGGCGGCGGCGGCGGCGGCGGCGGCGACCCACCCGCTGCCTGCGACGTCGTCGTCGTCCGTGGCTGGCTGCAACGCGCGAGGCAAGGACGCAGAGGCGAGCGAAAGCGAGGCCCGCGACGCCGACGACAAGGGACAATGCAGCCCGCATCCTACCGAGCGCTGCGGGGCGGCGCCGTCTCCGCCCGGCTGCGCGCAGCATCCGGTCGGCTGCTTCGGCGACGCGGTCGTCGCTGAGAGCGACGACCGCGTCGTGGAGCTCGGAGCTGCATCGAAGCTGTCGAGGTCTTCGTCGAGGAGCGACTCTCGCCGCGGACGACAGGGACGAGAGACAGGGCGTTCTTCGGCGGCGGCGGCGGCGGCGGCGGCGGCGGCGGCGGCGGCCATCGTTGCGTCTCCGTCGCCTGCACGCGCACCGCGGCCGCCGCTGCTGTTGATGCCGCCGCCGCCTCCTCCGTCATCGCGCATGTACGGCGGGGATACAGACGACGACGACGTTTCCTTGTGCGACGCCTTGCTCGTTCAGCCAGCCCCGTGCGTCGCGTCCGACGACGATTTCGCCTAGCAGCAGGCAGCGACCGGAAGCTGCCGGAAGCGGCAGCGGCCCGAAGCCGCTGGACGCCCAGGCGCAGGCGAGCAGACGAGCGATGGCGGGCGACTGATTCGACGATGCTGATATATAGCGCAGCAGCAGCAGCGCCTCCTGCAACAACGCCAGCCGCGGCGGACTCTTGGTTTCCTACCGGCGCGACGCGTGACGCCAGCGGCGGCGAGGCCGCGCCGCGTTGGTCGCGATGGCGAACCGCGCGGCTGCCTCGAGCGCCGAGCCCGCGGCGATGGCACATCGCTTTGACCCAGCAGCCCTCTCCACCGGGTCCGCCCCAGGTCCTGAGGCTCTGCTTCCTGAGGCGCCGGTGGTGCGTAGCCTCTCCGACGGCTAGCTCTCCGCGCCGCTCGCTCGGCCGCCGCTGCTCACGCCGGAAGCCGAGCGCTGGCGTGCGCGACGATTATGGAGGGGGCGGGGCTGCGGAGGCTGCGTGCGCAGCGGATGCCTTACTCTGTCGGCCCGTGCCTGCGGAGCGAGGCGGCGAGGCGGCCGCGAGTTCTTCTGTCGCGCGGTGGCTGGACGTGACCGACCACGTGACGTGACGCTCTGCGAGCGGCCTGTCGGGGGGCCGTTTGACTTTCGCTGGATAAATGTGAACCGATTTTACGCGCTTGCGATTGGCGCATTTTCTCGGGCATCGACCGAGGCCGCGCAGTAGGCGGGCGCAGTAGGCGGAAGTACTTAGGAGTACGCAGTAGGCGGACCTACTTCCGTTCGTCGAGGAGCCGGTCAGCTGAGGCGGCGAGGCCTCACGACGAGGCGCCTTCGCCTTGACGCGGACGTACTTACTTGTATAGCGGAGCGGCATGGCGCCTGCTGCCTGTACCGAGCATCGTGGAGCGCACTTACTCGTTAGACCAATAAATAGATGGTAAAGCAGCGATAGTAGATCGGAGCGCTAGAAAAACGGATATGCCCCGCCCCTATCTCTCTCGCGCTCTCATCATTTGCTCCCTAGCGGCTTTCATACTGTATATTATATTATATTTATACACTTCATATATATATATATATATATATATATTATATAATATATAAATATAAATAAATAAATAAAATTCATTTATATAGCGCCCCAAGAGAACTTGGCTTGCTGGCGAGCGAGACGGATGCGCCGCTCGACGTCGCCGAGTAGCCGATGTCGGTCGTCATCGCCGAGTAGCTGCCGATCGTTGACAAGCCGCCGTCGACGTCGGTGGCGTCGAAAACGTAGGTGACGGCGGCGTCAACGTCGACAACAGACGGCGACGATCAAGCGATCGGTAGCGTCGTATCGGGCGAGCGCGTGCTGCTGCCGCGCTCCGTGGCTGCAGCGGCCGCCGGACGAGTCGCCGCCGCCGATGTCGCTGCTGGAGCTGGCGATCGTGCGTCGACGACAGACGGCGACGATGCCTCACACTCATAGCCTAAGCGGCTTTCGGTAGCCAACAGACTTCGTCTCACGCAACAAAGAGAAAGTGGGAAGCCAGATAATAATATAGCTATGGTTTTTTCGCTACTGGTCGTGGTGTGACGTTTTTCAGTAGGTAACCCAAAAATGGTAGCTGCACTACGATAATTGCAGCCTGTGATTGACCAGCAATCAATGACCTAAACTGCACGGCTTCCGGCTTTGCGTAGTGCCAGGTTTGCACGGCTTCGGTTCTCCTTCTTAAAGTGGGTTTACACCTTTCAGTCTTCCTCACAAAGTCTTTTAACTTATTCGCTCCACCCCTGGTGTTTATTAGAAATTTTTTATTCTAACGGAAGTAGGAAATGGACTTT
Organism: Cristatella mucedo; assembly: GCA_009760855.2. Taxonomy (NCBI): domain Eukaryota; kingdom Metazoa; phylum Bryozoa; class Phylactolaemata; family Cristatellidae; genus Cristatella; species Cristatella mucedo. Next base: position 3,434,754 of record WPIO01000040.1, read on the forward strand.
ATGAGTTTCCTCGATTAACTTTCCGGCGAATGTCAACCTTCCACGATTGCTTTTACTACCGTCCGCCTGATCGCCCGCACCTAAAGGCTAGCCGATTCAGCAGATGCGTTTACATAGTAGCATAAGAGCTTTAGCAGCGACAAACGCTCGCCGCTCGCAGGTGATTAAGGGTCGCCGCTGCAAGACTCGAACACACAACTTCACGGCTTCGCGAAGTGCGAGCGCCACGCCTCCTCCGGGCGCCGACCCAGGGGCGCGTGCACGCCCGCCGCAAGTTGGTGCAAGGGGTGTAGAGGTCAAAGTCGGTGCAACAGCGGGTCCAACTCGGCCGGGGCGCGTGCGCGCACGTCTCGTCGTACGAAAGAGCACTGTGTCGGGCTCGCTGTGCGGAGCGCGCGGCGCAGTCGAAGTCGGAAGGCTCAAGGTGCGCTTAAATGAATGAAAAAATTCCAAAACGAACGAATTTCTACTCGTGACGCGTTTGGTCGAACGCCTCTGACGAACTCGTGCGAACGTGCGACTGACTACGCAACAGGAACGAGGTCACGCGCCAGCAGAGGGCACACACAGGGTCGCTGCCGGTCGCAGGGAGAAGAATAAGGTCACGGCCGCGCGCTCGGCGCTTAAGTCGAGCCGCAGGCTTACGCGAAGCGGTTTGGTGCAGAGGTTCTGCGAGACGCGCGACGGACGGACGCAGACGGCGCGAGCTGACCAATCGTGAAAGGCGCGGAGCTGACCGGCGCGCATCGCCCGACGTCGTGCAGTCGTCCGACGGTCAGCGCTAGCTCCGACCAAGCGCGCGGTCCGGCGTCGCGGCGACGATGGCCAGCGGCGGCAGCAGCACCCACAGCATCCGGTCGCCGGCTGCCCGCACCGCGGTGCCACAGGGCGAGCTCGTGCTGCTGCCGCGCTCCGCGGCCGTGGCTGCAGCAGCCGCCGGACGAGTCGCCGCCGCCGCTGATGTCGCTGCTGGAGTTGGCGATCGTGCGTCGACGTCGACCACAGACGGCGACGATGAAGCGATCGGTAGCGTCGTTCCGCCGGCGCTGCTGCTGCTGCCGATCCAGCACTGCCGCGGCGGCGGCGGAGACGACGGCGGGGGCGCCTCGACCCATGCTGTGATGCCGCCGTCCCCGGCGGCGGCGACGGTAGAGCAGTTGGGCACCGCCGCCGCTGGCGCGCAGAGCGCTGGCAGCTGTGACAGCGACGCGTTGGCAGCCAGCGCCGCCGTCGCCGGGCAGCCGCCGGACGGCCGATAGCTAGCTATGGGCTCGAGGTCATCCTCCCAATCGTCGTGGGCGGATGACCGAATCTTGCGCCTCCGCCGAACGCTCAGGTTCGCGCACTTGACCCCGTCGATGGCCTCCGTCGTCGGGCAGCGGCGGTACGTCTCGCTCAGCCAGCGCGTGTCGCAGTCGCAGTGCCACTGCTGCTCGCGCAGCGACAGCGTCGTGAGGTTGGCGACCTCGCACAGCGCGTAGTACTGGCACGCCGACAGCGAGCGCAAGCCGATGTCGTCCAAGTAGAGAGAGCGAAGGCCGACGGGCAGCGCGAGCGGCCCTCCTCCTCCTCCTACGCCGCCGCCGACGTCGCCGAGGCTGACCAGCTGATTGCCGCTGAGCACGAGCCGCTTCAGGTGCCGATAGCACGACAGTCGTCGCCAGCTCAGCGTCGATATGGTGTTACCCGACAGATTGAGTGACTCGAGACGCGGCACGTCGCCACCTGCAACGAACGACGGCGAGCTCGTTCGGCCTGTCGTCGCGAAGGCGTCGTCTCTCGGCGGCGGCGGCAGTCAAGAGCGCTCGAAAGCTAAAGTTAAGGCGCACGACGCCTAAGGCGCACCCCGACCAAGGTCTGACTGAAGGTTGGGGGGTCGAGCTCGGAGGCATAATGCGAAGGGCCAGAATTATTAGATAATTATCAATAATTAATAAATAATAAATAATGAATAATAAATAATTATTAGAGATTAAGTTCTCTTATGGCGCTATACAAATGAATTATATCGTTATTATGAATAATAATAATTATGAATCGTTATTAGGAATTATATTATATTTATGTACTTTTTTTTATCCACGAGGAGGAGCCGGAGCGAGCTCGGATCCGGGTCACCGGGTCATCGCGGGTCACCCGAAAGTAAGCGAAGTAAAAGCCTAAAGAAGTAGAAGCTCTTGAACGCGAGTCGGCTCCGTGACGCCAATGCCGAAGCGAACGCCTGCAGAGCACATGCCGTGCATCAGCCAACGGCGTGCGACATTCTTCGACTTCAACGATCTCTCACTTCCTTTGAAGTAACAGTAATAATAAATTTAATATCGTGTCCTCAGAGAACTCCCTTCATTCTCTGGCTCCAGCATACCCATCAGAACTTGTCCCCGGCCAAGCCAAGCATGGCACCAGTAGCTGTTCTGATTTAAATCGTTTAGATGTATCTCGTGCGAACCTCAACACCGTTGGAGACCGTGCTGCCTTTAGTTCCTATGCTCCTAAAGCCTGTAACTCACTCCCGACTGACGTCACTACGTCCCCTGACATGGCGGCATTTAAAAAGAAGCTTAAAACGCACTTGTTTATTAAGAATTAATTAGCCTTATGATCCGTCCTTTGCGTGCTTATACGTGCTTACACTACGCCTGCTGCTACTGACCGTATCCACACGTTGACCCTGTGCAGGTCACATCTAACAATGTTACGCTTGATGACATTGCGAATGTTACCGCGCTCAGCGCCGGCGCGGCGCGCACGCGGTGGGACGTGGCGGCGTCGGTTCGCGGCGGCGGCACGCCGGGCGGACTGTCTCGCGCCCGTGCACGCGCGCGGACGCACCGTCGGGCAGATTGACGGTGCCGTTGAAAGAGCCCAGGTGATTTTTGCTCAGGTCGAGCTCACGCAGCTCCGTCAGGTTCGCGAACGCCCCGTCGGCGAGACGAGAGATCCAGTTTCGCGTCAGGCGCAGCTCGCGCAGGCCGCCGGCGACGGCGGCGAACGCGCCCGCCTGGACGGCCGTGACTGTCGTGATGCCGCTCAGCTCGAACGAGACCAGCTCGTCGCAGCGCGACGGCGGAGCGGCGACGAAGGCGGGCATCTGCGGCCCGAACGCGTCCGGAAATGGCGTCGTGCAGCGGCGCGCCACCGACCCGAGCTCCTGGCAGTTGCAGCGCAGCGTGGCGCGCGTGACGCCGTCGAGAGGCGAGCGCTCCTGCGTGCAGCCGCTATCGCACCTCAGCGGCGCCGCGAGGTAGGGGCCGCACGCTGCCGCCCGAGCGCCGTGCGGCAGAAGGCCGCCGAGCGGCAGCCATAGCAGCAGCGGCAGCAGGAGCGGCGGCGGCGGCGACGCGGACGTCGCGAGCTGTAGCATCTTCGTCAACCGCTGTCGTCGTTGCCGTTGTGGTCGAGCGAGTTGACGCGGCGGCGCCGGCGCAGGAGCGACGCCGGAGCGTCGGCGTTGCAGGCGGCGTATGTACCAGCGGCGACGCTACGAGAAAGAGCGAGAAAACAAAAAACGCTGCGGCGCCTTAAAGCGAGGCATCCGCAGCGATCGGCATCTCGCGATCCTATGACATAAGCGGAGAGCTCCGCGGCGGCGGCGGCGTCGGCCCCGCCCGCCCCGGCGTCGCTTGTCGGCGTCGGCTCGCACCGAGGCCGGGGTCGAGCGTGGATCAAAGCGAGACGCCGGTCCGCATCGATCGTCGAGAAGCATCGACGCCGGCCGACGACGCTGGATCGAATCCTGGCAATGGCGAGTGTTTTGTTTAAGCTAGTTAAAGCAGGAGCCATGGCCGCCGACCTAGCCGGTCGCGACCGAATCGACGTGCGCGCGTCGACGCGTTCGACGCGATCGAACGATCGATCGATCGTTTGATCGTTTCGACGCGACCGACGTGCGCGCGCGCCGGAAGGGCGGCGCCCCATGCTCGTCAGGATCGGCGTGCGCCGGAAGGGCGGCGCCCCATGCTCGTCTGCGCCGCTGCGGCGCCCCCGGCGTCGCGGCGCGCGATCGCGAGCCAACGCGCGGAAGTCCAAAGCGAGGCGCACCGAGGTCACCAGACCCGCGCCATTTTTCGTCTTCTTTTTCTTTTGTCTGTCTGGCGAAATCACCTTTGCTTCCGCTTCGGCATCGACTTGCGCTTCGGGATTCGTTTGAATTTGGGCCTCATCGCATTCAGCCAGACGCGGGGGACGTCGAACGACGCTGCAGCTGCGGCTAGCTTAGCGCGAGCTTTCCCCCGACCTGTCGCCCGGTCCAAAGTGAGTCGAACAACGGATATTCAAGATGGCGGCGGCAGCTGATTTCGACGGCGCCCCGGCGCTCGTCTGATCTTGAAAGTGACGGACGCGGGCGTTCAGGCGGAACGCCGGGATTCGGTGGGCGAGAACGCCCGGGCTGGAATTGGAAACAATTGGAAATTGGAAATATTGGAAGCCAAGGCTTATGGCCATTCTTTTTTTGGAAAGTGGTGGTAAGATCGACAGTCCTTGCGAGAAAGCACGAACCGTCCACGAATCTCGACGGCCAAATGCATCGGCTGCTGTTCGAATCGCAGCGGACGTGCTGCGAATACCGCAGCTCTGGTCGAATCAAGCCGTAGCAACTCGTAGGCTTGTAACCGAGTTCCAGGGGTCAGAGGCTAATTCCCGCCAAACCCCGCCATACTCCGGCCACGCTGCCGCTCGCCATGCCGCCGAGCTAGGGTAAGGCGAGCGGCCGTCACGCTAAACCTCTTCATAATAACGCATGCGTCAACAACAACAGGGGAACTAAACAAGTCTACAGGGAGGGTCCTATACACAGTACACTACGGGGGCACAAGACGACGCAGCAAACGCGAACAAACGTGTTAGTTGTGGTCAGTCAGCTTCTGCAGCCCTGTCGTTGCAACGACTCCGAATCCCCGTCCAAAACCCGGCTGGCCGAGTAACTGCTGGCTAGTCCGAGTCGACAACTACCACAGTCGTAAGCTTCCACCGAAAGACGCCAACACACGGGGGGGTCACGAACACGCTACACGGGGAACGCGAAATATACAAGTCAACAACGAGCGAGCTATCCACTCTGCTCGGGCCTTGGGTACTCGTTCCCTTGCGTGCGTGGCCGCATCGCCGCAGCACGCCTGATCGCCGAAGTGGACGCTCCCGGTCTCGCCGAGTTATGAACCTGGATTCGTGCAGGCGTGCTCCGCGATGCTTTCAGGTACGAATCCAGGTGCATAACTCGGCGAGACCGGGAGCGTCCAACACCACGACTTACTTGGCCAACTTTCCGTACACAAGAGCCCCGGTGCCCTCTCGTCACCACACATCCGGCAATGCATAGGTCCCGACCCTAGCCGGTGACTCTCATTACAGCCGCCTGGTCCCAGCCAACCGAACCCAGCCTGCGTACAGGCTTGCATTCAATACATTCCGCTAATGCTAGCAGGTTCCCGCGGGAGGAGCGCTTGCTTGCGGCGGCCTCCTGCTACCCCGTTAAAATTGAGGCTCGCGCGGTGCGTCGCACGACGTCGGTCGCCGGTTTCCCGTCTCGGGTTCCGGTCACGTGACCGACTCTTCCCGCCAAGAGTCGACCCAGACGGTTCATTCGGGCTTTCCGGGTGGCGGCACCAAGAGGTAAACTGCGCTCCGGATGTACGGCAGGTGACTAGCTGACGTTTCTATGGGGAGATTTAAGGTGGCCGTCGACGCGCATTCGGTTTTGCCGAGGCACGCGCTCACGCAAACGTGGCGAAGACCAACGCCGCCGCAAGGGGCGAGTGGCTGACCTCGCGAAAGGGCAAAGGGTGCGATGTCATCCGCAAGCGGCTCCGCTTGAGATCGCAGCCGCTTCGTAGCGCTCGGATCAAGCCGCGTGCGGAGAGGAAGGAAGGTCGCGCCTTCCTTCCTCGAGGCAGCGCTACCGCAGGCGCTGCCTCGCTGTACGGCTGCGGCGGCGGCGGCGGCGGTACCTGCTACGTAGCTGCGGTCGCCTCGGACTGACGACCGCGTGACTCACTCGTCGAGCGGTGAGAGGTGACGGTGAGAGAGAGAGAGAGAGAGCCGAGTTCCTCCTGCGGCTCAGCGGCCGTCGGCGCGTCGGGCGCCTCCAGCTACGGCTGCAGCGATGAATGCGCCCGGTTGGACCTCCGGTGGTAGCAGTGCGCCCCAAGTAGGAGGGTCGTGACCTCGCCTCTAGAGTTACGCTTGTTTGGGGTGAACGGTAGTAATTGGTAGGGCGGTGGGCTCGCCGAGTCCTAGCCTAGCCTCTGCGCGGCGACACGTCGCTCGCTGGTGCTCGGTGTGACCCCGGAGGAGATGGAGATCACTCCGCTCGGAGCAGCGAGCATCCAGATCAGATCGGAGCAGCGAAGCGAGAGGGACGTAGCGTTTGGAGGTGCGAAAGGTGAAGGCGAAGGAGACGGGTGGAAGAACCCGGAAGAGGAGGGGCGATGGAGAGGGAGGTGTGTGCATTTAGCAGTGAACAGTAGTAAGCGCTGGGATGTAAATCTGCTGGAGCCATCGGCCGCGAAATTTGTAACAAGATGGTAGATACGACGTACGGCGAATCGAGAAAGACCGAGACATAGGGAGACGTAGGGGAGAGAGAGAGAGAGAGAGAGAGAGAGAGAGAGAGAGAGAGAGAGAGAGAGAGAGAGAGAGAGAGAGAGAGAGAGAGAGATGGGCAGAGAGAGAGAGATGGGCAGAGAGAGAGAGAGAGAGAGAGAGATGGGCAGAGAGAGAGAGAGAGAGAGAGAGAGAGAGAGAGAGAGAGAGAGAGAGAGAGAGAGAGAGAGAGAGAGAGAGAGAGAGAGAGAGAGAGAGAGAGAGAGGGAGAGAGAGAGAGACACAGAGAGAGAGAGAGAGACAGAGAGATGGGCAGAGAGAGAGAGAGAGACAGACGGAGAGATGGGCAGAGAGAGAGAGAGAGAGAGAGAGAGAGAGAGAGAGAGAGAGAGAGAGAGAGAGAGAGAGAGAGAGAGAGAGAGATAAAGAGTTAGATTGATAGAGAGAGAGAGAGAGAGAGAGAGAGAGAGAGAGAGAGAGAGAGAGAGAGAGAGAAAAGGGCGAGATAATAATACTATGAGATAGTAATACATTTGACATAGCGCCCTCAGAAAACTCGATCTCTTTCTAGGCACTTTAAATTTGCTGCAAAGGAAGCACGATCGAATGGTCAGTGGTAGAATGCTGAATAAACGATAAGGATAACATGGTTATCGGTGACATCCACAGGGTTAGCATGCAAGTGTGGTTGGTGGCAGCATGCAAAAGTGTCATCAAGCATAAGAACATAAAGGTCGAATTACAGGCACGCACTAAATGCTGTGATAAATAGATGAGACTTTAGTTTCTTTTTAAACGTGGTCAAGTCAGAGGATGTCGTGACGGAAGTCGGCAGTGAGTTCAGGGCCTTGGGAGCATACGAACTAAAGGCACGGTCGCCAAAGGATTTGAGGTTTGTACGAGGTATGGGGAAACACTTAAAAAGAGGTCACTAGTGAACTCCTTAAATGTAGACATTGAGGTGCTGCAAGAAATTGAGGGACAGCATTCCAGATGGGGATGGAATCCATCTTAGCGATGGACGATGGGGTGTAATAGGGACGGACTCCCTGATCTTTTCTATCTTGTTGACACAGAAGCTAAAGAAGCGATCGGCTAGATCGTCACTAGGATCAGCTAGATCGTCACTAGGTAATGAGCTAGATCATCACTAGGATCAGCTAGATCGTCACTAGGTAATGAGCTAGATCATCACTAGGATCAGCTAGATCGTCACTAGGTAATGAGCTAGATCATCACTAGGTAAGGTGCTAAAGAAGCGATCGGCTAGATCATCACTAAATAAATAAATAGATAAATACACTTCATTTATATAGCGCCACAAGAGAACTTGATCTCTGCTCAGGCGCTTCACATACGCTCGAGCCCACGACCTCAGCCAGACCTTGGTCGGGGCGAGAGCACCTTAACCGCTAGACCAAACCAGCTCGGTAGGTAAGGAGCTGGGACCTGCGAGAGCTACAGAGGTAGTTGATCGTAGACCTAGAGATTAGACCGAGACCGTAGACCGTAGACCGAGAGATTGCGCATCCGCGAATCAGCAATTTCTTTTATAGAACCTAGACTGGGCCTTGTCTAGAGTCGACAAGCCTTCGACTAACAGCCAGTCCTGATCGTTTGCATGATCCTTCGGCCGCAGGAAGCTTTTTCCTTCGGCTTTCGCTTAGTAGCTTCGCAGCTTGCAAGTTCTTCTTGTCTTCGGTAAAACGATAGGCGGTCTGAGCGAGGGCGCACAGTGCGTACTTGGTCAGAGGTGCAAACTCGTCGAGTATGTCAGCTATGACGAGTTGCAGCGATCTACGATATGACGACAAGGTTAAATTGATTGCCATGCTTTGTTGCTAACTGCATGCGGTGGTGATAGCCGTTAAGGCTCTCCTGCCACTACACAAATGAGGCAAATAAAGCAGCTAATATTTCTTTGATTATTCCATTGGCCGACGAAGGCAGATTATCGCGTGTGTAGGGAGCCTGCTGAGCGAATGGTAAGTCTAATTAGCGATCGGCGGCTTGTTCGTGGCGCCCATTGACGCTGAAGAAGAGGCTGCACAATTCAAATAATCGTGCGTTGTATCAGAAAATGTGCCTTTATTTCAGCATCTTGGAACATCTTGCTGTGCATGGCTCGAGCAGTGTTTGTGCTTTTTATAGGTTAGCTTTTTAACTCGACTCTCTCTCTCTCTCTCTCTCTCTCTCTCTCTCTCTCTCTCTCTCTCAGTCTCTCGCTTCCTCTCGCCTCCGCTCTCTCTTTCTCTCTTGCTAGCTCCATCTCTCTCCCTCTCTCTTTTTCTTTCCATCTACCTCTCTCTCCTTCTCTCACTCTCTTTCCCCTACCGATCTCTCTTCCTCTCTCTCTTTCTCCCTCTCCGTCTCTACCTCTCTCGCCCTCTCTCTCGCCCTCTCTCTCGCCCTCTCTCTCTCTCTCCCTCTCTCTCTCTCTCTCTCTCTCCCCCTCTCTCGCTCCCCCTCTCTCTCTCTCTTTCTTTCTCTATCTCTCCTTCCCTCTCTCGCTCTCTCTTCCTGTCTCTCTCGCTAGCTCTTTCTCCTCTCTCTCTCTCTTCTCATCCTCTATCTACCTCTCTCTCTCTCTCTCTTTCTCTCTCTCGCTCCCTCTGTCACTAGCTCCATTTCTCTCACTCTCTCTCTCTCTTCCTTTGACTCTTGCTAGCTCTCTCTTTCTCTCTCCCCCTCTCTCTCCACAACTCTCTTTCTCTCTGTCTCTCTTTTTCTCCCCCTCCATCTCTCTCTCTCTCTCTCTCTCTCTGTCTCCATTCTCGCCTCCCGCTACCGAGAGCTACTAGTGTTTCTTGCCAATTGCAGAATTCTCTCTCGAAAGCCCAAGCTCCTGAGAACGTCGTTTACGGAAACCAATACAGCAAAGACCTGTTTAAAGCTTATCTGTTTGTTATTTGACCGTAGCGGGAATGAAACGACGTGCCTGTGGACATAAAACGTTTGTTGCTTCGAGCTGCTGGGTCTATCCGGCTGCTGGGTCCAACGCCGGCGTTCGATCCTGCGGCGGCGGCGGCTAGTAACCTGCATATTAGTTATGATCATGCGTACCTATTATCACCTCGTTGTCGTAGTTAAAATGCATTCCTAGATGCTATTGCTGTTGTTAAGATCCATAAATTATGCACTAGCAAACGATAAGAGCCCCGAAGCCGACGCTGGGCCGCGAGCTGAGATACCGCTCGTTTGGCGGGAGCTGCGAGCTGATTGTACCCGCTCGTTAGGTATTCCTAGCATTGTCTCCAACCGCTCGGCACGTTCTCCCTCAAGCGTCACTGTAAATCTCTTCAACTTGGTGGTCATCAGTCGTGTTATAACTCCGGCGGCCCATTTCTAATAAATTCCTATTAAGAAGCCACCGAATTTCCGAAAAAGGTCTCGACCTGTTCGCCTTACCTGAAAATTGGCTTAATCGGTAAACTGCCCGATTATTGAAGACGTTACCCCGGCTGATTTCTCCTTCTTTTACGCCCCTAGATCCATCAAAAATAGGGGTGGAGTTGCTATTATCACGTGCTCGAAATTCGACTTCAAGCCATTTGCAAGACCCTTAAAGCAGTCTTTCTAATCGTCTCGTCTTCATTTCACCCGACAACGAGCTACCGATGGTGGCAGTAGTCCATCGCCCACCAAGTACCAAGTCCTTCGGTTATCTAAGATTTCTCTGATCTAATTTTGATTCTGTGTGCAAGAAATATATCCTTCCTCGTTATGGGTGATTTCAACATTCATTTTGATAACTTATCAGGCGCATTCAGCACTGAATTTCGTGCAATGACTGACTCATCGTCTCTTGTGGCTTACGTGCATGGCCCTCCTTACGTCAAGGGTCACATAATCTACACATTTTTCTCATAGAAGGGCACTTAATTAGTATTACAATTATTCCGAAATTCTGCTTATCTGATCAGCTGCAGATCTCATTCAGTCTACAATTTGTGCACTCATCTAAAATCATCTGTGAATAGAGAAACCTCAAGACTCTTGACATCGATGCTGTCCGTGCGAGAATATCTGCCTTGCTTCTGCTGCTCAGTCCTCCCCTCTGACCTGTCATCATCAGCAAGACGCTAGCTGACATGCACGACGAGTTTGCACCTCTGACTAAGCACATTGTGCGCCCTCGCCCAGACGGCGTTTGGTTTATCACAGACATTATACTAGCTAGGTTTACTAAGCGCAAGTTTGAAAAGGCATTGACAAGATCAGGACTGACCATCTACAGGCATACGAGGACTACTGTAGATAAGAAAGGTTAATGCTCACGATCGGCTCTGCCAGCTTGCGTCCTATTGAATGAGCAGGAAATCTAAGCGTTCTGTCCAAAAGTGACCTTCCATTAGACGACCGCATCAGCTCCACAGTCAAGTCTGCCTACTTTCATCTACATAACATTGCTTATAATTTGGGCTTACTTACACAGGGATACCACATTTAAATTGGTCCAGGCATTTGTGACATCCCATCTCGACTTCTGCAACTCAATGCTTGCTGGTCTGCCGGCCTATGCAATCAAGTGCTTTCAGCTTGTGAAAAACTCTGCAGCTAGGTTGTCTGTCGTGAGCCTTGACGTTGCCACATCAACCACTTCTCGCCGATCTGCACTGGCTCCATGTCAAGCAGCGCATTGACTTCAAGGTTCTGTCACTCATTTTTAGGTTCGTTCATTCTTTGGCTCCAGCACACCTATGCGATCTATTTCCCAATAGGATAAGCATTGTACCGCTCGCTTTTCGGAGTCTACTCGTTTATGTATAGCTCGTACGAACCTCAAATCTTTTGGAGATCATGCATGTAGTTCATGTACTCCCAAAGTCTAGAACTCACTTCCGATTTTCGTCGCGGCATCTCCCGACTTGACCACATTTAAAAAGAAACTAAAACCGCATTTATTTATGACAGCATTTAGTGTGTTCATGTGATTCGTCCTCTACGTGCTTATGCTTGCTGGCATTGTGCAAGCTGCAAACAACCATATTTGCATGCTGACCCCGTGCATGTCACGCCTAACTATGTTATGTTTGTTGTCGTTGAACATGCTACCACTGACCATTTGATTGTGTCTAGTGCCTAGAAAGAGATTGATTTTTCTGAGTGCGCTATATCAAATGTTTCCTTGTTATTATTACTATTACTATCAAAAAAGGATCACCCACCGCAGAAATCGATCGATCGAGCCCACCGCCTAGGTGTTGAAAGAAAGCACCTTACCTCCCAGTCTCTCATGGCCCTTAACATTAAATAACGAGATTGATCCTGGACGTCATGGTTAGCGTCACTCTGCGACTGGATAGGAGTTATAAGCCTTTGCAATGGGCTGTCGCAAAGGTGCAAAGGCCCCGCCATCTGGCTGCACTCTACGAACGGCTGACACCTGAGCGTGCGTGTAGGTGTGGGCTGAGTATGCACAGCGAATTCGCAGCGAGCGGGCAAGCCGCTCGATCCCGCTGTCGCGAGGCAGGTTGTCACGTGGCACGGCACGGTTGCAAGCAGCTTGATTTCAGCAGCTGCCGGTAAGCAGCTCGGAAGACGATCGAAGCAGTCATTACGTCATTACGTGCGGAATTTCGGGTGGAGCTCGACGGCAAACGGAACAAAAACAGCGAGGCGAAGCGCGGGCGTCTGTTGGCGTTTCGCCCTACGCCTTCAGATTTCTTCCTCCCTCCTCGCGTTCCGATCGCCGAGGGCAGCTGGGCCGAGGAGTCACGTGAGAGTGGCTCAGCCTTCGCTCTCGAGCGCCCGGCGACGAGAGTGGGGCGGCGCCGGCACATGCGCTCACCGAACGAAGTACTTTGAACTGAGGGCCGACGCTTTGAAACCTGACCACTGCCCCGCTTAGCCACCGCTTAGCCACCATCCCGGCTCGGCTGGCCAAGAGAAAGGAGCTGGTAACTGTAAACTCGGTAGACTGATTAGGAGTAAAATGAGAGACAAGGAACAGACACGAGAGAGAGCTAAAGTGAGAGAGAGAGAGAGAGATAGAAAGAGAGAGAGAGAGAGAGAGAGAGAGAGAGAGAGAGAGAGAGAGAGAGAGAGAGAGAGAGAGAGAGAGAGAGAGAGAGAGAGAGAGAGAGAGAGAGAGAGAGAGAGAGAGAGAGAGAGCATGAGAGAGAGAGAGAGAGAGAGAGAGAGAGAGAGAGAGAGAGAGAGAGAGAGAGAGAGAGAGAGAGAGAGAGAGAGAGAGATAGAGAGATGATAGGAAAAAGAGAAAGAGAGGGAGATTTAGGGGGAGAAAAGTAGGCAGGAAGACAAGGAAACAAGAGGATGTTTAGGGTCGCCGAAGCCGCTCCCGCGCTTGCAAAGAGTGGGTGGTTCGAGCCCTGAGCGGAGAGAAGCGGCCGCGCGTCGGCCTAGTCGACGACGACGACGATGATGACGATGACGCGAGTAAGGCGGCGTTTGAGCGACGGACTGACTCACTGCTCACGTGACTGTAGGCGTGGCTCACGAGACCGGTGTCCGCTCGCACTCGATCGGCCAGGCATTGGCTATGACGTGCCCATCTGCTTGCGGCCGAGTGGACAGCTGATTGGCCTCAAGCCTCGAGACTTCGTCCTCGCTGCTGCCTCCTGCTGCCTCGCTGCTGCCTCGCTGCTGCCTCGCTGCGCCCGCACGAGCCCGCACGAGCGGCGGCCTCAATGTCCAGCAGCAATGCAGTTCATTTACTTTGCTGCAGCTGAGACGGCTGCAGCAGCTGATGCGGGGAGGGCAGAGGCGGTGACAGCAGCTGCAGCTGCTGCGCTTGGCGGCAGTCAAGCTTCGGCCCGCGGCGACGCAGCCGACATCGTGGTGCGGCTGGCCTCACACAGCGAGTCGGCGAAACGTGCACACCTTGCGTAAACGTGCAGCCCTTGCGTAAACGTGCAGCCCTTGCGTAAACGTGCAAACCTTTCGTAAACGTGCAGACCTTGCGTAAACGCTCAGACGCTGAGGCCGACGCTGATGCGGGAAGGTGCAGCGTTCCGCCTTCCCGATTTTCTGTCGTAGGCGGAACTAGCGTGCGTTCCATTCTCGTCTGCTCGCGCTGCGTCTGAGGCTGCGGCCACTGGCCCTGACGTCAGGCAACCGGAAGGAAGGGTGGGAGGTTCGCTGCTGAAACGCTCGGGCGTCGGCGTGCGGCAAGGAGTATGTGATTTTTCCATTTCGCACCCTGACCCTCACTCGAGCACACTCCAAAATTCGACCTCGCGTCGCTCGGTCTCCTTTTGAAGTGGCCCTCCTGAGTGTCACTGTGTCCGAAAAAAAAATCAAATCCTACTCCAACAGGTGTTGCTTCGGCGCAATGAAAAACCATAGACTACTAACAATATTACAAAAATTTAGTTGTAATATATTATAGTAAATTTTTTTCCGAGTTTCTAAATTTGATTTGAAAGATTTATTTTATATTTATAGTAAATGCCTTTATCTTATACTTCTAGAACATTATTTAGGAGGAAAGAGGAAAAGGCACATATTTGGAAAAAAGAGTTTATAGAATATTCTCAAATCATTGCTCACTTACAGAGCATATACCTTCAAAAGTTAAGGAACTTAGCATATTTGTCACAAAATATACTTTGATAAAAGATAAAACATGCTTATTCGATAAAGTTTATAATGTCTATAGTTTTAACTATATTTTAAAAGAAGTTGTTTCTAAAGCTGTTAGTTTAAGAAGAAAACTAGTAAAAAAACATTGAAAAGTGTGAAAAAGAGAGAAGTTCTGAAATTAAAAAAATGGATTGGCCTGAGAAGTATAAAGAAATTTTATCAATTAATTTAAAATTACAAAATGAAGAATATACTCACTGTAATCATCACACTTGCGATGTAAACAATGTTAGTACTGATGATTGTTTTTGTGATAAAGATAAAACATCTTGGAAAAGAAAATATAATTATGAGAGAGAACTTAAAGAATTAGGAGTACCAGAAATTACAGTAACAGATTATGATCTAGAAGCCTCTGCCAGATCAGGCGGGGCAACAAGGACACGGCACCCAACTATTGGTTCGGTCAGTAGTATGTGATTTTTCCATTTCGCACCCTGACCCTCACTCGAGCACACTCCAAAATTCGACCTCGCGTCGCTCGGTCCCCTTTTGAAGTGGCCCTCCTTAGTGTCAGTGTCCGAAAAAAAAAATCAAATCCTACTCCAACAGGCGCTGCTTCTGCGCAATGGAAAACCATAGACTACTCACAATATTCCAAAAATTTAGTTGTAATATATTATAGTAAATTTTTTTTCAGAGTTTCTAAATTGGATTTAAAGAAAATATTTATATATTATAAGATGTCTGAAATAAATTCATTTTCACGGCGTGAGGGAGAATCATTCAACGACCATGCAAAAAGATTGGTATTTTCTTATGAGCAGCAGTTTAAAGTTAAACCTTCTTTTACTAAGAACAACAGGTGCTGCTTCTGCGAAATGGAAAACCATAGACTACTCACAATGTTCCAAAAATTTAGTTATTATATATTATAGTAAACATTTTTTCAGAGTTTCTAAATTTGATTAAAATAGATGGATCAATTTCCAAGAATTAAAAACTTTCAATAATTATAGGAAAACGGCAGATCTAAGAAAAAAAATTTGTTCTTCAAAGATATGATGAGTTGGTTGCATATAACATTAAAGTTAGATCATGTCTAACTCAGTTAACAAGAGTGAGATATATAATTAAAATAGTAAATATACTAGTAGCTTCGTGAGTTACAGTTTCGACAACACATATTCACACACATCCAGGTATAACTAATGTAACCTCCGCTCTCTCAGCATTAACAGCAATGCTCATGGCAGTTGATGGTGTTTTAGTTGAAATAGATAAAAGAAAAAGATTTACTCTTAATTCTAACACAGAATTTATTTAAAAAATAACAGATGCTTTATCTGATGAAGTAGTTACAAAAGAAGAGTTTGACGATATTATAGCAGAACGTTCACACAGAGAAACTACTCCTCTAGCTTAATCACCTGTAATTCCTCTCTAACAAAGCTTCTCTTAACATCATTTACGAAAAATCTAACCGGTTGTTTTTTCAATACCATTATTCTAACTATAGTATGTTTAGTTAAACTCCATATTAGATCTGTAGCTCTTCTTCTTTTTTCATCTTCTCCTTCACCAGGTTCTAGTAAATATCGAACAGTTGTTCCAAGTTCTAATAATTTCTCCTGTTCTCCAACTTTTCTATGATATTTTGGTATACTCAGTTTTACTGATTCTTTTTTATCGCCTTTACAGGTTCTTCACCAAATGATCTTGTAACGCTATTATTTAGATAATCAATAATCTTTGGTAAATTATAAATCCATTCTTTATTTATAGTGTAATCTCCAATATTAATGTCTTCTAATTACTTCTCATATTGTGCAATAATTTATTAATTATAATAATTTATATAATATTTTATTTATTTATTTAATTTAATATTTTAATAATTTATAATAATACTTTATGCTCTCTGTGGTACAGTTCTATTCATTCTTTCAATGCAACACTCTTTTTACTAGTAGCTTCTATAACTTGTGTTTCATGTCTTTTCATTTCTTTCATGAGTTCTCCTTTAAACTCAGATCCAGGATCTACTGTTATCTTCTTTGGCCATTTCAATAAACTTTTTGTATAAATATCTATTATAGCTTGTGTTACTTCTTTAGAAGACTTTATTTTAAGTGGTCTTGAGTCTTTATATCTGCTAGCAACATCAATAACACTTAAAAGCATATTTGTATCTAGAATCATTTGGCATATATAAAATGTCTGCTTGATGAATTTCATTAGGTTTAGCTATACTAAAGAAACCTTTTGGAATTACTTTCGGTCTTGGCTTGAATATCTGGCTTATATCTGAGTCTGGATTACATTTTCCTTCCTTTTTTTCTTTCATTTAGAGTTAAAAATGACATTCTATAGAACTGGAAATATTTTGTGATACTTGTTCGACATCATTTAGTGAACTTAAATATTTAGAGTCAGGTCATCCAGTTTTCAAAAAGGTTAAACAAAGACCAAAGTTAAAGCATGAAATGCGTTGCGACATCTGCGATTTAGATAGCACAGAAACTGAATTCGATTGCGGCATTTTAAGAAATAACAAAATAATCATTTGTGCAGATTGTTATTATGCAAAGAATAAATATTCTAAACAAAGACCTACAAAGATATACTGTTTAGCAAAGAAACACTTTAAAAAAGGTGTTCCGAATTATTCTGCAATCATCATTGCTTAGAACACGAATCAATAATGCATATAGCAAAACTATTTACGCTAGTAAAAGGTAAGCATAAAGCAACAAAATTAAAAGAATTAATTGTTATAATAGTTTACTTATACTTTTCAGGCACTTGTGTAAGAAATTAATAGATTAACTTTCATATTTCCTAGGTTATCAACATAATAATATTCTATTGGGATTCTTGTAAAGTATGCATAATACTTAAAATCTGTTCCAATCGGAGATGTATTTATAGCACGTATATCTCCTGATACTATTGTCGTATCGCTGCTAGGCTTTAGTTGTATACAGTTAAACGACCCAACAACCATTGCGCTTAGTATTATTAGTGGAGGACTATTTTTATTTGTCCAAGAATATGCAGTAGAAATATTAATAATAGAATTCATTGCCTTAGGATTAAATGTAAGTACAACAACTTCTGTTATTTTTTTAACTGTTCTATCAACATAGGATTTCGTTGCAGCATCAGAAGAATTAACAGGCTCAGCAACATTGATTATAGAATTATTATTCATGTTTAAATTTGTTGTAGCAGGAGAATTCTTCAATAACACATCTCGTTTTAATCCTCCATAAGTAACACAAAAATCATCAGTTAAAACTGTTGGTGTAGTGGCACTAGAATTCCAATATGTAGAAGTAATAGCAAAACTATTCTTTTTTAAATCTCCAGTCATTGTATCTCCAGATTTCTTGACATAGTTTGATACTAGACTTACATTAACAGCATCTGTTTGATTAACTCATGGAGCAAGATTTGTAATTGGTCTATTCTGAAGATTTAAAGAAGTTCCACTATTTACAATAAAGTTAGCATCTGCATATGGTTTTGTTACAGCATCACCATCATTCACAGGATCCCTCATAATAATAATTCTATTTCCATTCGCATCAAGATCTGACAGAATATAACCATTTATTCTACTTGTATATAGTCATTGCAATGATGCCTTCGACTCATCTATATAGTTATTAATTAACATTTTCGATTTATCTAGCACTTCTTTAACAGTAGGAACTATTCTAACAAATCTACAAGGATCATCTTCTTCTAACACTTGGATCAAACATCTTCTTATATAACACTTTATTTACTTTCTTATTGTTAAATATCTGCCATACTTGCTTATAATGTCAAACTCAAAATCAAAATACTTTTCATCTTTAAGTAATAGCATAAAAATTGGTTCTCTAAGCGGCATATCCAAATCAGTATTAGGAATTCTTACATTACCAGCTGCTATGTAATCTAACGGAGGTTCTTCACAATTCAATCCAGGAACAAAAATCTCAAGCTCAGAGTAAAAGCATTCACGTAATTTTAAAACATGTAAACCTAATCAGCATTGTGCGTGATATTGTTTAGGTATAAAATCATCAATAATATTTCTGCTCCATGAACATTTGATTTCTACTAAGGTATTTTTATCTATTATTTCATCAGGAGAATACCTGTACACGCCATCGCTACTAAAACAATCGTTTGCATTATCAAGTTTTACTTCAAGTTTTATTTCTAAAAACTTTGCAGCAATAGGTTCACATACTTTACCCAGTATCATTGGAGGACATCTCATACTAGAATTTTTAGCAATGTATTTTTTTAGTTTTCTATTTGCAATTAATTCTATGTCTACTTCTGTCTGATCTCCGAATATTAAATCATTTCCAAGCACTGAGTAAACCTCTGAGCCTCTAATATTCAAAGACATTGATTTTTCCACTCATCTGAACCTTGTAAAAAATCAAATTTATTCATTATATTTCTGGTTTAATTTTTTTAAATGTCACTTCCATCATAAACATATGTTCCCTTACTGCAGGTAAATGGTGAACCATTGCCATTAGAAGTAAGTTCAGCACTGTTTTCACAGATAGTCAGATAATGAATCATAACATTTGTTGAAGTAGCTGGAGCAGCAACAGTAGGGATTTGAGAGTTAAACTCAATAGTTACATCAAGCTTTGAAGTAATTCTTAATGGTTCATCGTTAAACTGTAGATCAATTACATGAATTGGATACAGCGACAACCATTAAGGATAAGTAACACCCTCCGGTTCTGTAAGTTCATTTAATCCTAGATATTGCTTTCTGAATTGAATACAACCTAGATATGCTGTTGAGCATTTAGCATCTTTGAAATAGCAGCTTCTAGGAACAGCAGGATACTGTTTAGAACCATTAGCAAGTACAGTTACATTTTTAATATCGCAGTGATTGTAAGTAAATGGATTGCCAGAGTAGCTATCAAACTTATTAGTTTTGTGCTGCAACAATCAACCATCTACATTTATCAATAGTATTTTGTACAGATAGAGTTTTAGTAAACTTTAAATCTTGATTGAAACTAGTCATCGTAATATTCTCATAGCGTCTAACCCTGTAATTTAGTCTAATCTTTTTAGCTCTTTGAATAGATACGTCTGCAAGAGCTCTTTGAATACTTTCTTTAGGAGTTACACATGGAACCACTAGTCTCATTTTTGACATAGCTACTTTAAGTGCAATCCAAGTGCCATCAGCTGCAACTCCTGCACCTCTAGCCACCATAATGTTAGCTGCGCGAGATGTACCAATCATAACAGCATCAAAGTCACTCCCACCAACTCTTGTCATCTCAAGCGTAAATGGAATATTATACAGAATTTTATTCATGTCAGCAAAAAATCCAGACAATCTTGCAAATGGAAGTGAAATACTGAATGATCCAGGAGAGTCAGCAACAATATTTGAAAGACACCTTCTGTATACAAAACCGTTATTAGAAGTAGATATTCCACTTGCAGCTGGGCTTGTATAGCTGTCAGATACATACAAATCATCTGGATTATCTGCCTCATCTTTTTTCCATCCAGTTGCAGGCCCTTCGGTTCGATTGTAATCATTTGGATATGTAAGTAATCCCATAAGAGTTGTAACTGTTCCAGGAGCCTGTATATGCGAGAATGTTTCTATTTCTTCCGCACCAAGTCTGATTCTCATCGAACTGAACAGCCAAGCTCCAGCATTGTTGACAAGACCTGCAGTAACAGTTCTTTTAAGCGGATCAAATTGTGGGTTAGTACCTGCAGCAGGTGCAACCGTTTGAACCTTTATCTGCCCTTCGAACAACAGATAAGCATCTGAAAGCACATAGCAAAGCTGTTGTTCACCAGGAACAGTAAAGGTAACTAACTTATTTGCAATATCATCAGTCTCACTTCCATTGCTTTGATAAAATTCTCCGTATTGGTAATCTTTAATTTTGTAGTTAGGAAAACTAGGACAACCTAATTCGAGTATGTTCTCAACTGGAGCACTAGCCATTTCTTCTCTATATAAAAAAGTAAAAATTTATTTCTTATTCTGAATGTATAAGCCAGCACCAATTTTTTTCACATATCCGCCATATCCATCAGCTCTCGTAGCAGGCATAATAGCAGGGACAGCAGATTTTTCTTTTATAACTCTTTATATTTCTTTGTATGCCTCAGGATAATTTTCTTTTAACGTTTCTGAATAATCCTCAGTCTCAGAATCCTCCATCTTTGCTTTGTATTTCTTTTTGCTTTTTGGTTTAAGTTTATCAAGCATTGCTCGTTTTATCTCAAGATCCATCGCTTTCATCTTTCTATCATAATCTTCTTTTTTACGTTTCTTTTTTCTTTCTTCGCCTGCAACGCAGTTAATTTTCTTGCTTGATGCATTTCAATTGCTTTGTTGGCAATGTTCATACTAAGCCCAGTTAGTCCAGTAAGCACAGGCCCTGCTTTTCCAACACCATCAATAATCTTGTCAAGTACACCAGAACCATGATATTTTTCACCAGTTATCCTACCATGACCAATTCTGGCATAGCTACCCATCCTATATTATTTAGAAATTTCTATTATAGCTATAACATCTGTAATAGTATTTACTGTATTTTTATTTTGATCTGTTAAGTTAATTCTAAGACTGCTAACACTATCAATGTCTCCACGAGTAGGTAAGGATAAAACGTTTGGAATGTGCACGTCAACCTTTTCTCCTGGATCAATATCATCAATATCAATTAAATATAAAGATGATGATAGCTCTAAAATCCTTTTTTTCACATAGTTTCTGCTTAGATCTACCAAATCACAATCAATGCTTATCCGTTTTACTCCAGAATTGTCAGAAAGTTGCATTTTATTCCAAGCTTTATAAGTACCAGAGAAATACATTGCTTTTTCTATAGCTTCATATGGCGTTCCACCAACCATTGCAGGATCAAATGTGCCTTGCAAATTTGAATTAAAACCTTGAGCATCACCGATAGAGTTGATTATCCCAGAATTTGATCCTAGTAATACAACAAAATCACCAACAACTTGCATTATTATTTTCTCATCAACATCAACGCTAAATCTTATTCCAGTACTATTTCTATTACTAGGATTGATGTGCATAGATGATGGTTTTACAGTTAATAATGCTTGATTTAATGCATAAACAATCTTTTGACTATCATATTATCCTTCTGGTATAGCAATTGAGTAGTTGCTTGGAGCTGTTATATTTGCTTTATACCAAAGCATATCGTTTACACCATGAGTAACATATGTTATTATTCTGTTTGTGTATGTAAACTCAACTCTACGTAAGCCTATTTTGTTATATCCAGAATCTGATCCAAGCATTAACGGTGGAACAAGAGTTTTTGTATCAGAACTAGTGGTTCCAGTTATTCTTATTGAAATTCTTATATTATATCTCAATAATTTCTATTACAACAGTAATCTGCTGCAAACCAAAATCTAAAACTTTCAAATTTTGGTCTGTAATAGTAATCAATATATCAGAAATAGATTCTCAAACAAGATTGTGATATTCAAGAGTGTTCGGCTCATATACCATTTGTTCCCAAAGATAGAAATTATAAGCAAAACTTCAAAGAGCTTGGATTTCGATATTATTTATATAACTTGTTTTGCTCGCAACCAAATTACAGCTTATAAGAATTAAATTCAACTCAGAAACAAAAACTTCATTCTCTGAAATACTTTTCTCTGCAGGATCTACAACTTATTGTGTAAACTGTTTTCCAGGAGCAGCACTATATGTATCTAATGGAAGTGTCTTATCTGTTGTATAAACAGTTCCAGTAAATCCAAGTAATAGAGCTATAGTAGATTTAACAGCAACAAATGTAAACCCAGCAGGCATAGTAATCCAAGAATTAGAAGTAGCAGTATCAATACCTAAAACAAACTTGTCACTTCCAGATAATACAACAGAATTATTTATTATATCTGCAATACCAATATTTACATCATCAGACACAGTAGCATATATGCCAGGTGGTATTCTTACTATTCGATCAGATCCACCTGTAATCCTGTAAACAAAAGTATTATTTGTAGATGCAGTGTTTTTAATAGAATTGGTTCCGACAAACTTTTTGAAGCATACCTTAAACCTTTTATTCTTAAGCTCTATTGGGTTATTGATGTTTACTCTAATAGGATTAGTAGTTCCACTTATATTAAAAACGTACCCGTCCTTACCTGTAATGGTATCTTTTTTGATTGACTCAAAATTTTTTAGAATATCTATAGCCACACCAAGAAGATCCGACATTTTCTATATATCATATAAAAGTTTATTAATTTTAGCAATGTATGACTTTGGTACTTTTCTAGATTTTGCAAGGTAATCAACAGCAGCACTAATAGAATTTACTACTCCAGTATTTCCAGCAGCAAGTTCACGAATCCACAATTCTATCTTATCAAATACTTCTGAATCATTCCTTACAACTATTGGTATTATTTCAGTGCCACTACCAACTTTTTGTTTTAAATAATCTAAAACTTTCTGTTCTTTTACACTTCTTTTTTTTTCTTTTTATCTAACTCTGAAATAACATTGGAAAGATTCTCTCCACTAAGATTCTGCACAATCTTTTTTACTTGTTTGTTTATTCCAATAGATTTCTTTGCTCCAATAATATCAAGTACATCTTTCTTTACAACTGTTAACGTATATGCTTTTTTATTGCATCAACTTGTTCACCATCAAGTTTATTATAATAACCCATTGTGTATTCTAAGATATCACGAGCAGTCTGGTCAAGTTCTTGTTCAGGAGTATCCATTTTTTCATTAAAAAGTTTTTGTCCAAGCTCATATAGTTTTAAATCTTTATTTGTACTATCAATCTCATTTATTATTCTTGCTGCATAACTTGGGACATATCCATTTTTTATTTAAGTAATTTAATTAATTCAGCCTTATCAAAATCTTGTACTTGAGTTTTCTTAGGAGTGCCAGTGGTTGGATTTATATTTAACTCCTCAGCTAAACCTTTTTGAGCAGCATCAATAGCTTCTCGTATTTCTGGATTTGCTGCATATGTCTTTGCTTGATTTGCTATAGTAATAGCTTTTTATGCTTTCCTTCACTAAAAACTGTTCTTGCTTTTTGAATATGACTTGATATGTCTGGTTTTTGTTTGTAGTCCAAAACTTTCTGCAGTTGTTCTTTATTTTCTATCTGAAGTGCAAGTTTAGGTCTAATTCTTTTAAGTTTCTCAACAACAACTTTACCTGAGTTATCAGTAGATCTCTCTAATGCTTGCTCGTTTAGTCTATACTCAGCAGCATCTCTTATAGCAATTTCTGATTCTATCCTTTGTATCTCACCAGAGTTTTCTAGAATATTTGCATCTCTTAGATCTTGCAGTTTTTGCAGTTTAGATTCATAATCAAGTGCTTCTTGAACACTTCCTTTATAAAGCTTTTTACCACTCGAGTAAATTTTTCCATTAAACATTTTACTATATCTATTAATAATTAAAAAATATCATTAATTGCTTTCCTTCTGAATCAACAGACCAAATTCTGCCTTCCGATTCAGTCTTTGTTTGATCTATTATGCAATATCCAAAACGGTTTCTAGTACAAGAGTTAACCCATTCTCTAAATTGTTTTTTATCAATATCTCCAACATATGCATCACGGATATACTCAAAATCAGTTGTGTTTTGCTTAAAGATTACTATTAGATTTACATTGTTTCTGATTTCTCTCCTAGGTATATTAGTAAATCCTTGAGCAAGATAGAAAATATTCAGATCTTTATGTCTTCCTCATGTGAAATAGTCTAATATTTTAGTCTGATCCTCAGTCATTAAATCATCAAGCACAACTACATTCTTGCAGTTCTTATACGAGTCTACTTCTGGCATAGCATCAATGCCATTTATCCAAGAGTAAGCCTTGTTTTCTTTTGTCACTGACATAAGTCCGCGATACAACTTTTGATCTAAACTTGAAGCAATAATTGTACAACAATCATAATTAACCATTCCATAAAATATCCAATTCATGATAAGTTGAGATTTACTTGAACCACTTGGACCTAAAAATAAAGCTCTAATTGGTACACTCGGCAATGGTTCTTTATGTCCAGTATCTACATCTTGTCCAAAATTAAACGCCCTTACTCGAAGAGACATTTCTTATACTAAAAAAAGTTTTTATATTATAGAAATGGAAATTTACAGCTTAAAATGCAAAAAGCCTACAGATAGCATTCATGAGGAGTATGTCGAGATTGATAGTACAAAAGGTCTTAGAGGAATGATTAAAGCAATTTGTGTGATTTGTGAAAGTAAAAAGTCAAAGTTTGTTAAGTTAAGAAGTGTTGGTGAAGGTGTTCTAGCTCATGGGAAAAAGTTAGGTACTGGAGTTTTAGCTCATGGTAACAAGTTAGGTACTGGAGTTCTAGCTCATGGGAAAAAGTTAGGTACTGGAGTTTTAGATCATTGAAAGAAATTTGGTGGTGAGATGAGTAAAGAATAAATACTTTCTCAACTAAGAAGAACTATCAACAGTTTAAAAAAAAGTAAAAAGTACACCACTAACTGACCTCGAAATAAATCACTATGTGAAAGAATTAGATATAAAAATTTCAGAGGTGTATTTGCAAGAGATGAATTAATTTCTCCAGAACAGAATGAGTGCCTTATTTGCAATACTGGAAAATCGGATCTAGAAATATATCATTGGGTAGCTCTTAAAAAATAGGAGATCGCTGTTTTTACTTTGATTCGTTCGGTGCTCCTCCAATGCCAGAAGTGATTGATTATTTCGGTGTAACACCAAGTTTTCAAACGTTTCAACTGCAAAAGTTTAATCAAACAGATTTGAATTAGGTGCTTAATCTTTCTTAAATTAATGGAATTTGTCGATTTTGGCACATCATGCAATTATTAATTTGAATTAAACAAAATATTTCCACTATATAGAATTGAAAATCAAGAAAAGAAATTCGTAGTCCTCCAAAATTCTGCAGTTGTTATTCCTAAAGGAAAGCCTGCACACGTTCATGTTGAAGAGAAAATTTAAAAAGATTCAAAACCTTACCTTAGTGCGTGGATGTATATAACAGAAGAATCACTTCCTTATATTCAAAACATTGTAGATAGATCGAGTGAACAATTAGATTTCAAAGCATTTGATGCTAGTGCAAGGTCAACAATTGGAATTAGA
This sequence comes from Cristatella mucedo, assembly GCA_009760855.2. Taxonomy (NCBI): domain Eukaryota; kingdom Metazoa; phylum Bryozoa; class Phylactolaemata; family Cristatellidae; genus Cristatella; species Cristatella mucedo. The sequence continues at coordinate 3,460,040 of WPIO01000040.1, forward strand.
TTTGATTTTGGAAAGAAACCTAGTATTATGTTTGATGAGAATAATAAACAAATTAAAGTATCTAGTCCTGCAGACGTAATTAAAAAAATTAGGAAATGATTTTTGTATCACTGGAATTCTTGATGGTAGTTATGTTTCAAAAGAATACTATAATAATGAAGAAAGATTAAATATTAGACTAAAGATTGACCAAGTAAAAGTTTATAGTTTACCAAAGAGATCAAGGTTCAATCCAGCAGAGTTTTAAAAGAATAAATATAAAAATAGAAATTAGTTTGTACGTTAACATTTTTTAGATCCTTTTCCGAGTGATATCAAGCATTCTATCAACGATTCCGCGAGCATAATGTTTTTTATCTTATTTAAGCTAGCAGGATTACTTATTTTATCTTTTAGAAAATCAGTAGCAAATGAGTCGTTTAATGCTCCACTAAGGCCTAAGCCTAATTTTCTTTTTGCAGCCATGACGGCTGCAACTGTCTTTGCATCTTCACGAACGTAATTTGGTTGTCTTAGATCAAGAGCAATTCTAGCAGCAGATTCAGCAAGAACTAAGTCTGACAAGTTTCTTATTTCTGTTCTTTTAGGTTCGACAATTGATCCAGTTTCGGTCTACGTATGATCATGGACCAAAGCAGATTTGTCTAAATCATTTACGCCTTCATAGTTTTCTTTCATTCTCTGAGCAAACTTGGTTCCTGATCCGGCATAGCTGTAACGATTTGTATTGTTGAATGATCCACCTGGAACAAATTCAGACTTTATTCCTGAGGGAAGACGCATATGTATTTCGCGGTTTCCAGTAAGTTTATTTATTATATCAATGCCCGAACCAAGTCTTCTATAACGTTTCAGTTGTTTAAGAGAAAGATTCAATTGTAGACCAGTGTTTTTTGATCTACACTTTTCTATTTTATTTAGTTGTGTTTTTGTTACAAAGATTGGAACTGTGCCTGATAGGTCTTCTTTTTTTAATCTAATTGAAATAGGTTTGTCAGCCTTATGTATTAAGTTGACTTGATGATCTGGCAGCTTCAACTTTGTCTTGTGATATTCCATTTCTATACTAATTAATTTTTATTTAAAGACAGATTAAACTATTATATATTAAGAATTGATCAAGTTTCTAGCTTTAGAAATCGAGTTATGGAACTTTTGGATTATAATCCAGATACTGGTAAATTCACTAATAAAACCAATCGTGGTGGAACTGCAAGGGTTGGTGAAGAGGCTGGAAGTATGCATAACGGTTATAGAAGAATAACAATTGATGGAAAGCAATATTTTTCTCACCGTCTGGCATTTTTGATAATCACAGGGAGAATGCCTTTACATGAAGTTGATCATATCAGTCGTGATAAATTAGATAATAGATTTTCAAATTTGCGTGAAGCAACCGCTTCTGAAAATATGAGAAACAAGGAAAAACGAAAAAATACTTCTTCCAATTATATTGGCGTTAGTTTTAACAAGAGAAAAGATAGATATGAATCATATGTTACAACAGATAAACATAAATATCATTTGGGTTATTATAATAGTCCTATCGCTGCGGCTGAAAGAAGAGACATAGTTTATATACACCTTCACCTACATGTTGCGCGATTAAATTTTACTTATAGTTTAACAGAAGATTACAAAATAGTTAGACATACAGACTTTTAATTACAACATCTAGAATTTAATTCATCTCTTAGTTTTAGTATCTCTCTACGTATTTCTTCTTGTGATTTACCTTGCGCATAAAGATTAGCTAGTAACATTGCACGCTCAGCTTGATAATTACAGGAATTTTTTCCTCCAATCGTACTACTTTCTACTTTTTTTATGTCCTCTTTTAACTTATCTGAATAGCTAACTCCTGATACCTCTACAAGTTTTTTCCAGATTTAAGATAATCTAATCTGTTTTTCACCTCGCTATTCTGCACTTTGTCACTCAAATCAATATCAATGTTTCTATCAAGTAATTCTATCATATTTCTTATGTCTGTAATTGCATTCTTTAATCTTTCACTTTGTAAACTCAAAGCACTCATTCATTCCTCATGCGTATCCATTTTTGGAGCTTTTGCAGTATACATAGTACTGTCAATAATCTTCTTAATCAAACCTGCAACCGATACGGCTATTGAAACTCCTAAGCCAACAGCTCCAATGATAGAAGCTATACTTGCTATAATAGCTGGAATTGCAGGCAAAAATCCGCCAGATCTTACTTCAAGAAAGTTCTTTTTCCACGCAAGAGGATCTAGTTGAGCAGCGTTCAAAGATATTTCCTCTCCAAATGTCTCACTCAAAAACCTACTAGGATCTAAGTACCAATCAGATTTAGCTCTTTCCGCTTCTAGCAAAATCTCGTTTATGTAAAAGCCAACCTCTAAAGATGCCACCATTTTTGACAGTCCTTCTTTTGTTTCTGCAATTGTTTTCCAGAAGACATTGCCATATTTTCCGGAAGCAATATAATCTACAATCTCTTTTATAAACAAACCAAGATCTACAATTCCCGTTATTCCTGATAGAAATCCGCCAAGTGCTTTTGTAGCAGTTCCAATTACTTTGAATGACTGCAAAACTTTTGGAACAATAGTTGCAATCTTATTTGATACATGTAGACTCAGTTTCATTGCAATCTTAGGAGCTACTTTTATAATTGCTTTTGATCCAATCTCAGTTGCTGTTGTCGTTCTTGATAATACTTCTTTAGTTGTATCTAAGCCAGATTTCAGATCTCCACCTTTTATTTTCTTCATATATATAAGAATGGAAAATGTTAGTAAGATTAATGGTCATATTTTTAGTGATCTTGATGCTAATGGAAATAGCATTACAAATCTTGGTTTTCCAGTAAATGATGGAGACGCAATAAGATTAGATTATGCTCTTAATTCAAACTTCTTTAATAATGTTGCAACTAATGTTTCAGGAGAAATAGCGTCTGTTTCTAATTTATCTGATTTACTTCCAAAAAATAGTGCAAAAATGCTATCCCAGTTGAACTGTAAAAATATTAAAGATATATCTGGAAGATCTGTTGATGGAACTGTCTATCATAATTCTAGACCTTACAAAGTAATAAACTATGGATTACTAAAAAGTATGTCTCAAGCTTTCAATGGCAACTCTAATAGTACTCTTGATCTAGGATCAAAGAGAATTACCTCTTTGAAAAATTCAGATGTTGTAACAAAGCAATCTGTTGATTTCTATAAATTTTATACTTTGTATTTAAGGCTTACTGGTTTTACAAATGCTTCAAGTGTTATTCCGTTAAACACATTTAATATTAATGTAAATGGAACTGGAACAGAAAGTTCTAATTTAAGAGAAACTACTGCAGATATGGCAGTTTTTAATCAGCAAGGAAGTGTAATCGGCTATGCAACACCTTTAAAAACTTTTGTTCGTGGTCCAGTAACAAACTTTCAAACTGTATCTAGTGTGCTCTGGTGTTCTAATACTACTGGAGTGTTTTTAGAGTTAACTAGTGATAACACTTATGGCGTTTCTGGTACTCTCCTTTTAGTAATAAATATTGATGGATCTGCACTTATATGATTAATAATCTAACAGTTGCTAGTAATATTACATATATTGATTTTATTATTACTATTGTATAGAATGTCGCTTGGATATCGTAGAAAAGGATCTAGCCAAAAAAATTGTATTCGTAAAACTGGAGATATTATGAATGGAACTTTAAATATGAATCAAAACCTACTAAAAAATCTTGGAGATCCTGTTGATTCTGCAGATGTAAACAGAAAGTATATTGATACAAACTTTGTTACAAAAGTATCTAGAGGAACAACTGCTGATGGCGATATTGATATGAATAATCATTGACTGATAGATCTTGCTAATCCTGTTAATCCAAGGGATGCTGCTACAAAAGATTATGCTGATACAAAAATATCAAAAACTGGTGGATTTATTAATGGTATACTATATGTCAATCAATTAGTTGTTAATGCTAACTATGCTCCTCCAGGTGAGTATGATGTTGTTAATAGTAAATATGTTTCTGATAGTTTTGTTAGCTTAAACGGTGGAACTATTAATGGATCTTTAAATATGGGCAACTTTCCAATTATAATAAAAAATGATCCTGTAAATCCTAATGATGGTGTAAATCTTGGTTATTTACAAAAAGTAGAAGGAAATATTGCAACTGTACAATTTAAAGGAATTATGGATGGTTCGTTAACTACACAAATATATGGAAAAACATTTAATGGTAGATGGATTGCTGACATTACCGATATTACAGTTACTAATGGCATATTTATTCTTGCAGTAACATATAAAAATACTGGTATAAGTGGCTTATCAACAAAAGTACTTATGCCTATACCATCAACACTAACAACACAGGATGATCAGTTGTATGGTGGATATATTTTAACTTCAAATAAAATGATAGCCACCAGTTCTACTTTTAAATGTGGACCAAGATGGTTAGATAAAGATATATATATATATTACTATTTATATAGCAGTATTATAATGATCAGCAGAAAAGATTTACAGATGACTGGAACGTTGAATATGTCTGAAAATAAAATCTTAGATCTTGGAAATAATATAGATCCATTGGAAGCTGCTGGAAAATTGTTTGCTACAAACTCAACAAAATATGTTTATGTAACAAATCAAATTAATGGAAATGATATTGCAACAAAAGAATATCTCGATCAAAAAGCAGGAGCTCAAGATACTGGATCACTGGAACATTGACTGCAGATGCAGTTAGAAGTAATATACTTCCTAACGCTTTTACAATGTATGGACTTGCAGTGTTTTTCTTAAAAAAATACCTAATAGACCTATGATAGGAAGATTGAGTGTTGATAGTGTAATTAATTTTTCTAGTAGTGATAAATAATCTTTAGCTAGATTATCTGATATACCAGCAAGAAAAAAAACTAAGCTATTCAAAGATAAAATTAAAAATAAAGGATCTTTATGATGTTGCTAGAGGTTTGCGTGGTCAAAGTTTTACAATTTCTGACAACTTCAGACTGACAACTACTTCTATAGAAACAAGTGATAGATCAATTATAATAAAAGATATTAATTTGACTAGAGTAAATTATTCAAATGTTAAAATAAACTTCATTATATCTTCTATAGATAAAAAAATTATAGTTAGAAACTTTTATCATAAACTTTACTCGCCAAATTTCTTAGTTTCTAATTTTCTTAATATTACACACTACGGCATTGAAGATGACTATATATTATTATTGAGTGATTATATATAAGCTTCTTGTACTGACAGTCTTTCTGGGGTTATAGGTTTTCAATTATCTATGACTATTGAATTTCCTGTTTTAAATTATGTTAGCCATCTTGTAACTCCAAGTAATTTAGATGTTATTGAGATTGATTTAATTGGTGATGTAGTACACTCGACTCTGAATTCAATTAATACTACAGGAATACCAGATCTTGAAGCGTTTTACAGTTCACTTCCATTCTAAACTTTCTTTAATAAGCTCTGTTGGTACATTAAATTCTTTTCCTGTTAACTGTTTTGTTAACTCTATTTTTTAGAGTATGCTTCTGATTTAAGACTATTTATTTTATCTATTTTCAAATCTTTAAAAAACTCTGAAAAGATTGATCCATCTATAACTTTTGTGAATATATATGCCATTTTTTCTGAATGATCTACTCTTAAAGATTTGTATTCTAAAACTAATTTTAATGCTTCTAATTGTTTACTTCTGATAACTTCAATTCTTCCCATTGAATATGAGCAAATTTTTATATTCGTAAACTGCTGTCCTTGCGCAACTGTTAGACAATCTTTACTTCTTGTTTCTACATCCATTTCTATATAAATAAGTTAACTATGAAGTAGTTGTTGGAATTGTCTCAGAAACTGGGGCAGCTGGATCTGTAACTGGAGCAGCTGGAGCAGCGAGCGCTGCCTTTTGTCTGGCGCTAGTTCCATCAGATATATATCAGGTAGAATTGCATAGCATTCATCCTTGACAATTCCAGAGATATCTGGCTTAATTCTTGCAACACCTGAGATAACTGTTGAGAGAGTTGGCAACTGACTAGCAATCCATGTAGTATAGCTAGAGATTTATCCAGGTGTATCAAGAAGAGTATCAACTTTCGTTCTAACTGTTGCTTCAAGATCAGTTGTTACACTTGCCATTCCTGAAGTGATTACCTTTTGTGCTTCAATGTCACACTCGTCAATATGAAATTTCTTTACAGAAGCATCAGTCATAATTGAGATATCTGAGTCTAGTGTCTGTTGATCATATGCAGTCATTCTAGACTTTACAAGATAGTCAGCATATGCTTTAAGCAGAGTTGCAGATGTAGCGAGATTGGGATCAAATACTTCTGTTGCTGCCGAAATTTTCCTATACTATTATACAAAATATACAAAATTAATTAATCTGAACACCTTGTTTATTTTTTGGAGTTTTTGATTTCTTTTCTGCCTCTAACAACATTGTATTTATTTTACTTCTGCATTCCATTAGTTTATCACAAGTATCACAAATCTCGACCAGAACAGCAGTGTACGAGCTATCTAAATCAGGAGTAAGTTTATCAAGTGAATGCTTGACAATTCTTTGATCTACTTTCTTTAATTTTTGTAGACAAATTTTAAGAGCCATATCTCTTGACTGTTCACAACTAAGAATTCTTGAAACATCCATTCTATATAAATATAAATTTTTTATAGTTCATCTTCTTCGTTTACATAGTTGTCCTCAAAACAGAATGCTTGTTCATAGTCTTCATTAGGATCGCTACTGTACTCTGAATCGTCACTTTCATATTCTGAATTCTTCTGGATTGTAATCAGGATCATCACTGTCGGACTCTTCATATTCAGATTCTTCAACTTGTTCAGTTTGTTCAACTTTTTCCATTTCTATAATAATGAATTTTATTTATTAACATAAATTTATTCGTGCCATCTCAAAAATTAAGTCTTCTTCTGCTCTATCATACTCCATTTGTAATTCATAAAACTCTTTTGTTGTTTCTCAAATGTCATGTTCAACTTTTATTTTTGATTCGGATACAATGATTTCTTCACTCTTTCGTTTTGGCATCTATATTAATAGCACCAATATTGCAAGTATTACATCGTCCTGGATTTAAATTATTACTCAACGCATCAGCAATTCTATAGTGTCCATAAGCGTAGCTGCAGATTCCACAGTCCAGTATCGTTATCGTTACCAGTATCGTTTTGAATCAAAGGCTGATAGTGCTACTTTGTTTTGTTTAATTGTATATATTATATGCTTTTCACTTCTAATTAATGATTGTTCACATTTCTTTTCTACTTTTTTATCTAAGCAGTTTTTAAAGTCTTCATGTTTTAAGTGTTTATCAATAACATTTTTGTTAACACCATTAGCTTTTTTAGATTGTCCTATTGGTTCTTTCTCCTTATCAAGCATTTCATTCATCTCACAATCTTTTTTAACTATTTCTATTGATTTCCTTTATCATCAAATACCTCTTTATCAGTATAAATAGTATACGAGTAAAGTTTTGGTCTTAGAAAAATACATCCATCTAATATTGCTGCTTTTACCTAATCAGTTATCTCATCTTTAAATTTGCCAACATTTTTACTGTTTCCTTTTATAATACTTTTTGCTCTCTCATCATTCCAAAATGGATAGTCATCTGGAAAAGTATTTAGATCTAATGATTCTGGGTAATCGATAAAGTCCTTATAAACATCCTCAGTGAATATCTCCATGACGAGTGAATCAGTATCAGTACACATCAAGTTTATTTTTGATCCGTATCTTTTTTTCATTGTTAGATAATAGAATTTCTGCATCAATACTTTAGATAAATCAAGTATGCAAAATCCAACATTAATAGGTTTGTTTAAAGTTATAGATTCCTTACTACTTTATATGCAGATAATGTTATTAGTTAATATCTTTCAATCTACAAATCTGGGGACTTCTATAGATTTTATTCATCTTAGCCAACTCTTTATCTACATTTTCATTAAGTAACTCAACATTCTTTCTATCTCTAACATTTTCCATTGTCTTACCAAAGAATAAATTATTTAATAACTTGAGGAAATCTTCTTCAAAATCATTTGCTGCTTTACATCTAAGTACTGTGTTATTATCATTGTATGACTCTAGCCAATAGGACTGATCAAACTCTAATACTCTGTGAATATGTGTCAACTCATACCCTAATTCAATACAATTCTTAAGATTAAGGTAATGAATAACATACTTTTGTTTTGGTTCCAAATCTAGTATCAGCTTTTCGACTGGATCGTTTCCTCTGTTAAAAGAGTTTTGATACTCTGAGTGTTTATTCTTCTTTATCTGCTTGTTTTCAGGAAGTAAAGGATAGTCGGAAAATGAATCATGTTTATCTTTTGGACAATGTATATCAACTTCAAGAACATAACCTTTATTTGATGAAGGTTTACATTTTTTAACTATATCATTTTTATTTTCATTCCATGACTTTATTTTTTGACTTGATAAGAAATTAAAACCTCCAGTTGGTAGAGATTGTTTCATAGCCCAGCCATAAAGATTTGTAGCATCAAAATATAATAAGTATGACTTCAACTTATCTGGATTGAAATTGCTACATCTACTATTATTTGCTTTAGCTTTGAGTTTTGATACTTGTGTCATTCCCCCCACGAATTCCTTTTTCAAAGAATAGATACATATCTGGATCAGTTAGCAATTCAAGAACAACTCCTGTATATTTTAGTCCTGCTGTCCAAGTTAATTGTGGAGTTGTTATAAACTTTGCAGGATATATCTGATAATGTGTAATTATTAGTTCGCGAAATCTCTCAAAAACAGCTGCTAATGCTAAAACGTCAATCTTTAAATATAAGTCGTGGTATTCTCTTAATGTTTTTATTTCAAAAGCTTTCCAAACTTTGTTTGCATGAACATAATCTTCTTCTGAAATATGTCCACTAATACTTGAATACAACTTCTCAATTGGTGGTAAACTTGTCTCATCAAATCTAGCAAAAGAATCCATGTACTCATATAAATAAATACCTTTTTTCGTTAATAGTGACATTTTTGTATCATCAATATTTTTAAAGTGTTGTCTCATTATATCAAATTTATCATTTGCTGTAGACAAATTTTTTACCAATTTATGAAGTGGATTTTGTAATAATTGATATGAATCTCTAAAACAAAGATTTCCAAAACTTATTGTTAAAAGCTTCTCTTTGTTTATTGGTAATTACTTGTTTCTTATCCTCATCGGAATTAAGCGCACTAACAATCAGATGTGAGTCGTATCCTCTTAGACTATGAATATAAACAGGAAGTTAAACATTTTTTGGACAAATTCTTAGTTTTTTGTTGCAGACATCGTGTGCCGCACCTTTATATTTTCCAGTAAGATGACAGTGATTAAGGACTTTTTGATCATCAGTTAAACATTTTCCACAAATCCAACAAACGGATGCATTTTTGTAATTGTTTCTTCTTCTGGCATATTTTCTCGATCAAAAACTTTATTTTTTACTACTTTTAGATTCTCTATCTGTATTTCACAATCTTTCTTTAAAGACAAAATGAATTTGCTAACACAGTCAACACCAAAAGTTTACTTATATTCTGTTACAATCTTTCCTTCATGATTTACAATTACCTAGCCAGCAGAACATGGTTTATGTTGATTTACAGATCCTTTTACTGATTCTTCTGGTTTATCAATTGTTCCTAGTAAACATTCAAAATCTGCATATGCATGTAATGGTGACTTAATCATTTTGTCAAAATCTCTAAACATAACTAAATCTCTTGTTCCATCTTTTCTTTATTAGCTACTGGCATTTTTATTCTTGAAGTTCCACAATTCTCTGAATTACATTCTGTAACATATTTATCCAGCTTTTCTTGTTCATGAAATCTTGAGAGACATCTTTTACAAAATAATCTTGTTCTACCACTATCTTTATCTGTTCTAAAAGTGCATTAAAATTTGTTACTAGTACATAGTGAGATCTTCCTCTATAAGAATAAAGAAGCAAATCTATGTTTTTCACCTTCCTCTGAACAAAAAATTAATGGATAAACGGAGTTCTTATAGTCGTAAACATTTATTGAAACATTGAATAATTTTGCAAGTTTTGCAATATCTTCTGCTCTAATTGGTACGTTTCCATTGACCATAAACTGATTTCTTGGATCTTTATCATCTATAGGAAAGAACAAATGTTTTATTAGAGGTAGTATATCTGAATATTTCTCAAGCATTATTTGTCTTAAATCATGAGTTGTTTCTGGATGATTCTCTCTAGGATGTAATGCTCTCAGAACACACCACAATGCACAACAGTTATCATCTATATTTTTTATATTTATAACACATCTCTTATTTCTTAACTTGATTGGTAATTCACAATATGAACCTTCAATTTGTGGAACAAAGACTGTAAACTTTGAAAATGCATTAGATATGCCAACAATTCTACAAGAAGAGCCACCTTCATTCCATTTATCTACAGTTTTATTAATCTTTGAAAAATGTTTGTCAATTATTGAATTAAAATGAGAAACTCTACTTAATGCTATTGGAGAAAGACCATTAATTGGAGCATAGATAATATCTTTCTTAGCATTTTCTATTTTTATTTGCAGAAGAAGATTCATTTTTAAATTGCCATATTGGCTAGAGATATCTTTCATAACATTTATTAATCCAGGAGAAACCTTTTTCTTAAACACTTCTAAATCTGCATCTTCTGCCTCTAAACCTTCATAGTCATAATCTATTAAACTGCCACTAGTACTCTTTCTACCAAAAAACCATCCACTGGTATTTATCTTACAAAAATGTTTTGCTTCTTTTTAAAAAATTTTTTTACTTTCTGATTTTTTTGGTTTAATTATTTTATTAACAGAAAGACGTTCAATCAATTCTTTGATATCAACTGCAGAAACTGGATAATGAACAATTCTAGTTGACTTGCCATACTTCTTAGTAAAAGAAGGTTTAACTTTAAACTGCTGCTCATAAGAAAATACCAATCTTTTTGCATGGTCGTTGAATGATTCTCCCTCACGCCGTGAAAATGAATTTATTTCAGACATCTTAATATATATAAATATTTTTCTTTAAATCAAATTTAGAAACTCTGAAAAAAATTTACTATAATATATATTAACTAAATTTTTGTAACATTGTGAGTAGTCTATGGTTTTCCATTGCGCCGAAGCAGCGCATGTTGGAGTAGGATTTGATTTTTCTTTTCCGGACACTGACACTCAGGAGGGCCACTTCAAAAGGAGACTGAGCGATCGCGAGGTCGAATTTTGGAGTGTGCTCGAGTGAGGGTCAGGGTGCGAAATGGAAAAATCACATACTACTCGGCACTTAAACCGCACTTAAGCAGCGTCGAGGCACTTCAGCTAGCTGCAAGCTCAGAGGCGGCGGCTCGCAGAAACGCGAGAACCTGGCGACCTCGCGACTCAGCAGCTTCGCCCGCGCATAACTCGAGCCTCAAGCTGCCGGGTGCGCCTGCTGCCGCAGTAAATTTTTTGCTGCCCGCCGCCGGCGTGACGCGGGCCGAGCGCTCGTCTGCCAGTGGCACGAAGGATGACTCCTCAAGTAACCGACTCGTCACTTTTGTTCGGTCGCGGACACCCGCGGACATCATCGGCCCGGGGTTCTCCGCTCTCCGTAGCGCGCCGTTCGTAGACCAAAAAGTGCAGCCAACCCTAATCCCTGACCCCTGAGTGCTGACCAATCGTAACGGGTCTCCAGCGACTATCTTGAGGCGGGCGGGGAACCGCTTCGGACCGACCTGCGATGCTAATTAGCGCCGCCGGCGTCGGGTGCTTGGCAAGCGTCAGCCAGCCGCAGAGGAAAGACTTTCGGCTTCAGTTAAATGCATCGAGTTGCCTCTTGCATTCCGCTTCACTAGTGCGCCGCCGACGCCGTCGGGGGCGGTATCTCGCGGCGGCGGCACAGCCGCCGCACTTTCGCACTTTTTGCCCCCTTTTTTCGCTGCCCCTTATCTTTAATTTGCTCGATATATATATATATATTTTTTATTTGCTCATTACTTGCACAATATGTATATATATTATTTTATATACTACTTTATATTTCATTGATTACTCATTATTTTATTTGCTTATTATTTGCTCAATATATATATATATATATATATATATAGCAAATATATATATATATACATATATATATAGAAAATATATATTTAATATATATTTGCTCAATTCGCGTTGGACGCCGCGGCAAGTCGCTCGGCGCTGGCAGCTGACGTACACGGAGCGTAGGGCGAGCGCAGCCATGAAGTAGATGCGATGAACGTGTCGCGCTAGATTACGGCGGTAGAAGAAACCGTTTGCGCCGCCCCCGTGCTAGATTACGGGGTAGAAGCCATTTGCCCCGCTCCTGCGCTAGATTACGGCGGTAGAAGCCGTTTGCCCCGCTCCAGCGCTTGAGTCGGCACGACAGGAAATACGGGCGGAGAAGGAGCCGACCTTCCCAGGTAGAAGGCAGGAGGACGGCGAGAGGCGAGATTTTGATCCCGACCTGACCGATATGCATAATAGTAATAAAAAATTTGTTATAGCACCCTCAGAGAACCCAGACTCCTTCGTAATCACTCTACGTTTGCTGCAGAGGAAGCACGATCGAATTTCTCGGGAGTCGAGTACAGCGCACCGGACATTTGCCGCAGCGGACAATTGCCAAAGATATCTGAAGTCGACAAGCTAATTTCCGAAAAGCTTTCGTCTGCGCAGTGAATCCCGGCGATTTCAGAGTGCGTACGAGTGAGTTTGCTAAAAGCGTTCGATATCGCGGGAATTTATTTGTCACACAATTATGCGAGTAGAGCGACGTTCGGTCAGCGATGGCCCCACAACGAGTGCCTTCTTCTTCTTCTTCTCAATAACTGCATCGCAAGTTGAGCGCGCGCGATCATGTAGTGAAAAAGCACCAAACTTAAGACTCCGAATGCAAGATGAACTGCTTAAAAGACGCCGTACTGTCGACGGCGTGACGGCAGCGTGAGCGCCGGGTCCGTCGCCATGGTGAACCAAGCTTGTCGATTTTACTCAAAACTGGCGGACAATCCGTGCCCGCTGACAAACAATTATATTAACATCACGCGCTACGGCATCCTCGGGTTAATGCAAAAAAAGTTAAGATGCGCTCTTTTCGTGAACTGAAAGCGCGTGTTATTGAAAGAGACTTCGGTCCGACCCTCTTCGCCCTGTTCCTGGCTCCGTCTTGTGGACCGGCAGACAGCGCTTGTTGCAGCTCGAATTGAGCGCACGACGAACGGTCGTCAAATCACTTGCCCCACGTTAATAGCTAATAGGATGCGTCCGGAGATGAGCTTTGCAACGTATCCTGTGCATGTCACCTCCAACTATGTTATTCACGTTATTTATCGAGCATAATATTACTCACCATTCAATCGCGTTTCCCTTTGCAGGTAATGTAAAGCGCCTACAAAGAGACTGAGTTCTCTGAGGGGGCTTTATCAAGTGCATTATTATTATTATTATTACTGTTATCACACGATTTCTTCTGATTTTTAGTTTGCAGGATGATAGCTGTACAGTCAGTGCGGCAGCGTCTGCTGAATTCTTTTACTTCTCATCTCCGTGCGCACGTTTTCCGAGTTGTTGGTTTGCGAACTTGACAAGACGGCAAATGCGGTAGGCGCTATACTCTACCGTACGTCGCGCTGCACTGACACTCAGCCGGAGGCTTTCGTAGCGAGACTTTTCCCGCGAGACTTTTCCCGCTTTTTTCGTAGCGAGACTTTTCCCACAACTCGTTGCCCATTCACGTGGGACCGCTGAGTTTTACCATCTGACTGACACGCTGCTTCTCCTACATTTCAAGGTCAAGGAGGCAGATACGTTTGCTTCCGCTTCCGCTTGCGTGCGGAAGTGTTGGCGCAAGTGTGTGTCTGTCTGCGCCTAACGCTGTGCGCAGTATGCAAGGAGGCAAATTGTTGGTTTCGAGTGTGTCAGGTGTATCGTGTAATGTGGCGCGTGCGCAATCTTGCCAAAAGCACAGCTACCGAGGGTGTAGCCTCAAACGATTACGTCGAGCAACGTGGTCTTTGTGCATGTGGTCTTCTGCAGAGCCTCTTTAAGCCACCGACAGGGTACGGTAAGCCACCGACAATGTACCGGAAGCCACCGACAGGGCGCCGGAAGCCACCGACAGGGCGCCGGGAGCCACCGACAGGGCGCCGGAAGCCACCGACAGGGCGCCGGGAGCCACCGACAGGGCGCCGGAAGCCACCGACAGGGCGCCGGAAGCCGAAGGGATGACGGCGCTCGCAGAGAACTTTTCTGCGCATCCAATGAGCTTTTTAGGTGTGCATTCGCGCTTTGCAGTAGCGGCTAGCAATACAGAACAAGAAAATCAGAATGAGACGCCTTCGTGCCTAAGCGCATGCGCACACCACGCACATGCCACTTAAGCGTATGCAAAAATGCAATGAGCACGATCAGAAACATGACCGTACAATTATATTATATATATATACACTATTATCATAAATAATATCAGATATATAATGCAATTATATATATCATGAAATATAAACTATATATATCATGAAAGACCACAGTATACCATACTGTGCTTATGCGTGCCGACACTGTGCATGCTGCCACTAAGCACATTTGAATGCTGACCCCGTGCATGTCACCCCTGACCATGTTATTCATTTTGTTTGTTTATAAAGCGTGATATCACTCACCATTCAATTGCATTTCCCTTTGCAGCAAATGTAAAGCGCCTAGAGAGAGAGAAAGATTGAGTTCTCTGAGGGCGTTTTATCAAGTGCATTATTATTGTTATTATTACTATACGTTAAAGTGAAAATTAATACCTGATAGGTGATCAATCAGCTATGCATACACACTGCTAATGCGGACGGAAAAAGAAAATATTCCAACGCACTCATGCGCGCATGCATACAAACGCACTCATGCGCGCATGCATACAAACGCACTCATGCGCGCATGCATACAAACGCACGACCGAAAACGCACTCATGCGAATGTACATTAGCATGTGGACGTCCACAAACGCAGACAAGCAGACACTCTGAACCCCAAATGATATACTTAGACTCAATCTATATAGGGGAGATGGACTCTTTGTATTCGGAGAGAGGGCGAGAGCCCCTGAACTTCGAACTCGGGCTTCATGACCGCCTTATGCCATCGCTCTGGCCCTTGGGCGTGCCCCCTTAAATCGCAGCTAAGTGTGTTACGTAAACGACCTGCAGTGACGTTTTAAGTCGAAGGATATACACATCTCCTCCTTCCTGGTCAGCAGGTAATCGTGGTGACATTAGGCCTACAGTCTGGCGTTCTGAAGTCATTATCTACATACGTAGCCGTAACCTACCCGGTCAGAGCTCCCGCAGGATGCGAAGCCACAGTTAATTAATTATTATTTGTTGTTTAAATTATTTAATTATTGTTGTTTGAATTACTGTTGCTGAGCAAAAAAATGCACTCGCGTATGATGCGAGCGTTCAGTGACGGAGGCACACAGCGAAAAAACACGTCTAGCAACTATCGGATATAAAAATAAGCGTAAATATATACATGTGGACACGGACCAACAGGCGCCCGAGAGCAGAGGACGCCTGTAGCCACGTGACTACGTATCATCAATAAATAAATGAAATGTCAAGTTGTGCTGCCCGCTGTCACATGACCGTGCTTCAATGCCAGAGGGTAGCTCCAAACAGTGTGCAGCCACAGTGGAGAGTATATATACATATATATGCCGCATTACGCATTCCAGCAGTTGGTCAAGCTAAGGTCGTCGCACATACAAAGTGCAGAGGTCAAGCTAAGGTCGACACGGTACAGAGTGCACCGACGGGGTTTGGTCTAGCGGTTAAGGTGCTCGCCCCGACCAAGGTCTGACTGAGGTCGTGGGCTCGAGCCCCGAGGCATATGTGAAGCGCCTGAATAGAGATTAAGTTCTCTTGGGGCGCTATATAAATGAATTTTATATTATATTGATTCAAAGTCTTACAGATCCCGAAAAGGCTTGCGAGCAAGGCATAGCCATGCTCAAGTAGTTTGTAAATTGGGGACACATAGCCACAGCTATGCGCACAAATTGTTATCTTATTGGCAAGTTCACCCACAAACGCGCACAGGCAAGCACATGCACAAGCAGGCGTGTACTAACGAATGCACTCGAACGTGTCGGGCTCAGCCTCAGATGACATTTTTTTTACGCTGTCAACCGAAATTAAAGGCCAATTCAAAATAGATGAGCTTTCGTAGAGTTTATTAGTATCATTATCATCAGCATCATAATATTAGTATCAGTATTAATTTATTTATTAGTTAAGCTATTTAAAATGAAAGCGACGATTATTATCTTAACTGTGGCAATGACCGTTAAAGCATTAGCCACCGTTGGTGCCAACAAAACGCAAGCTACACTACACTCAATGCAAATTTTGAATAATAGCAATTCATTAACAATAATAAATATAAATATATATATATATATATATATATATATTTATATATAGTGATATTAGTAATTTTATTATATTTATATTTGATAGTATAAAGTAATACTATTAATTTAGTAATTGGTTTTAATTATGAAAATTTAATATATTAATATTATATGACAATACTAAAGCCCTACAATTTACGACAGTCGATTGCCCATTGATTGCTAAAGCGCCGAAATGATAGACCACCACAGCAACTTAAAGCCTTTTATTTTTTTTTAACAGCAATTTTTTGCGTAACTTTGCGGCGGCGCGGCGTCGAGGCATTTGCTCGCGGGTACGCGAGCGCCGCGGGCTTCTTTCTCGTGCTCGCTTCGCCGTCGGCGCATTGCTGCGGACCCTGCTCGTTAAAATGCGCTGAGGCATTGTGGGATATTGCGCGTCCGAAACTCCTTCCTACCATCAACCCACGAGTTCATTCCACCGGCAGTTCGGCTTCTCGAGCTCGATCTGAGAACAATAAGATTCCGCGTCACTTTGACCGGAAATTCCACGCTCGAAGAGGCAGCTTTTTCGTCGCGGTCAATCGTGCCGCATTGATCGCTTGCAGCTGGCTCGAGCCGCGGCAATGGCGGACCTTAGCGCAATGCAGTTGGCGATTCTTTATCGCCACTGCAAGCGGTGGTGATAGCCGTAAAGGCTCTTCTGTCGCTATACAAAAAGAGGCTGTTTAATCAGCTAGGATTTATTTATTTATGGCGGACCTTGGCGCAATGGCGGACCTTGGCGCAATGGCGGACCTTGGCGCAATGGCGGACCTTGGCGCAATGGCGGACCTTGGCGCAATGGCGGACCTTGGCGCAATGGCGGACCTTGGCGCAATGGCGGACCTTGGCGCAATGGCGGACCTTGGCGCAATGGCGGACCTTGGCGCAATGGCGGACCTTGG
>WPIO01000040.1:3482500-3547533 GCA_009760855.2 Cristatella mucedo
GGCGGCGGCGGCGGCGGCGGCGGCGGCGGCGGCGGCGGCGGCGGCGGCGGCGGCGGCGGCGGCGGCGGCGGCGGCGGCGGCGGCGGCGGCGGCGGCGGCGCCGAAATAGAAAGCTGGGCCGCTGCACGGGCAGCGGCTATTGAACTCGACGTGCGGAAAGGGCTCGCTCAACGCTCGCCGCCCGGCGGCGGCGGCAGCGGCTGCCTCGCCGACGACTGTTCGTCTCGTCCGCAGCAGCAGGAGAGCTCGCCGACATCCGCTTCCGGCAAGAGGTCGAATGCCGCCGCCAGCGCCGAGTCGACGTCACAGGCAGCGCGCGAGTCAGCGAACGGCAGCGGCGGCGGCAGCGGCAGCAGCGACGAGTCGGGTCAGCGATCGCCGCAGCGACCGACCGCAGGTGGCGGCGGCGGCGGCGGCGTCGCCTCGGACTGGACGACCGTGGACGTGGACGACAGCGGGCCGCAGATGGACCCGCGGGAGCGCGTGGCCGAGGCCAACTCGTTCTGGAGCAAGCTGCGCCTTCCGCGCAAGCCAAAGCCGGAAGAGGTCGACTGGACGAAGGATGGATCCGCCCTCAAGATGGCGGCGGCCTCGCCCCTCGGCGGCGGCTCGAGCGCGACGACGCGAGCGGGCGGCAAAAAGTCGAGTCTCAAAAAAGGCGAAGCCATGCACTGCATCCCGATCGACACGGCGGCGCGCCGGCGAAGCAGCGTCCATTGGTGCCTCAAGCCGGAAATGCTCTACTTCGACACGACCTCGACGACGAACGTTCACACGAGCCAAAAGGTGTCGTTCTCCGACAACCCGATCAGCAGCACCAGTGACGGCTGCGAGCCGCCCCCTGCGCCGGCGGCGGCAGCCGCCGTCACGCCAGCCGCAGTGGCCACCGGCGGTCTGGGCGGTCGCATTGAAAGCGGCAGCGGCGGCACCGCCGCCGCGGCCACAGTCAACGTCCTCAGCGGCATCGCGGCGCCCGTGCAGCAGCATCAGCAGCAACAGCAGCAACAGCAGAATCAACATCAGCCGCAGCCGCAGCCGCAGCCGCAGCCGCAGCCGCAGCCGCAGCCGCCGCTGCAGCAGCAGCAGCGGCCGCCGGCGCCGGAGGACGCGTCAGCCGTGGCGCCCTTCTCGTACTACGTCGACCCCGAGCGCCGCGCTTCGGACGAATCGAGCGCCGGCATCACCGGAAGCCTCACGTCCTCCGCGTCGGCCATGTCGTCAGCTGCCATGACGGGATCCAGCTACGGCTGGGACGATAGCGAGGATGAGAACGAGGCTAGCGAGTGCAGCCTCGGCGTGTCAAGCTCCACGAACAGCTTCCGGCCGCCGCCTTAGCGCCTCAGCGTGCGGCGGCGGCGAGCGGGCGGCGACGAGATCGCTGCCGCCGCTCGTGGCCGAGCGTACCACCCAGTCGCAGCCGTTCTCGGCTCGACTAACGTTCGCCACCGCCGAACTCATCGAACGTTCGAGAGCACTCGGCGGGTATTTGGCTGCGAGTTTCTAGGAGAAGTGGCTCTTCTATCGAGGCCGCGCGCCGCCGCGGGTCTCGAGCGAAGGTAGCGTCGGCGGCGGCGGCGGCCTTGGGGGCCTCAGCGGCGCTCTGCGATGCTGCCGACTCGAAGCAGCCGCCGCAGCGATCGAGCGACGGATTGCGGAGCTCCCGAACCGCCGCCGCCGCCGAGCGACGCCGGCGCTGCTGCTGCTACTTGGGGCTGTCCGCCATAACAGCAGCAGCAGCAGCAGCAGCAGCAGCAGCAGCAGCAGCAGCAGCAGCAGCAGCAGCAGCAGCAGCAGCAGCAGCAGCAGCAGCAGCAGCAGCAGCAGCAGCAGCAGCACTGCCGCTTAGCGGGGTGCAGGATTCGTACGGACTTACGGTTTCCCTCGCAGTCTTGGCGGCCCGCGAGTATGCTCACGAGCTCACGAGGACTGGCGCTTGGCGCCGCGTCGCCGCGCGTTCGAGCGCGAGCGAGCGCAAGGTCGAGGTCGCGCGCTGCAGGACGCCACGTCTCCTCCAAGCCGAGCTCCTCTACGAGAAGCTCGGCTAATAATATGTGGTCACGTGACGTTCGCTTTCAGCTCGAGCAATGTCCGCCGACCGACACGTTTCATGTATCGCTGGCGAGTAACGAGCGTAGCGAATACTTTTGATTTCCTATGTGCTAGATAGATGGATTGAGAGAGAGAGAGAGAGAGAGAGAGAGAGAGAGAGAGAGAGAGAGAGAGAGAGAGAGAGAGAGAGAGAGAGAGAGAGAGAGAGAGAGAGAGAGAGAGGGGGGGGGGGGAGAGAGAGAGAGGAGAGAGAGAAAGAGAAACAAGAGATACTGTAGCTGGAGCGAGATATGCACATACAAAGATAGATAGATAGATATATAGATAGGTAGGTAGAAATAAATAGAGAGAAATAGAAATGTAAAGCGCCTAGAAAGAGATTGAGTTCTCTGAGGGCGCTTTATCAAGTGCATTATTATTATTATTATCATAGATACACACATGAATATATAGATGTCCACCATCAACCATCTCCTCAACCTCTCCCTGGTTAGCTCCTTACCTAGTGATTCTTATGGTGACCCAGCCGATTGCTTCTCAAGCTTCTTTTTAAGCAAGATAGACACGATCAAAGAAAGTCCATCCCCAGGGATGCAGCATCTCCTCTGGACCCCTGTCCCTCAATTACACCAACACATGACTCCTGCCCACTGATTCCGCGCACTAAATTCATGTCTACTTTCAAACAGGTCGTGGCTGACCTTATCCCTGTCGAAGAAGACTACTAGTCCTCTAGACCCTATTCCCACTGTCCTGCTTCTGCGATACTTGGATCGGCTACTGCCATGCATAGCCAACGTTATAAATATGTCCTTGGCCTCAGGTCATGTCCCTGCACCTTTCGAAAAGGCTTTTGTCAGGTCACTAATTACTAAATCTACGCCAGAGAGAGCTTGAGCTTCCGCTTCCGCTCAGTCGTCCTTCTTCGTTTCCTATCAAAGAAACTGAAACGAGTCGTGAAAGACCAACTGAACACTTAAATTAATTCCTCAACCATAGAAAGTAAGTTCCAGTCTGGATTTAGAACTAATCACATCGCATTGCCTAGGGTGTATAGTGTTTTTCTCATCGAGAGATGCCCTCTCATGCAAACTTGGGTGAAGTCTCTCTGGTTGTCCTGCTTGATCTTACGGAAGCTTTAGATACTATGAATCACCAAGTCCTTCTTGAGCGTATCGCATCTCACCTGGGCATCACTAGCACTGCACTGCAATGGCTCAGGTCCTATCTCAGTAGGAGATTCCAGAGTATTGATGTTAATGGACAAAGGTCAACAGAGGAACTAATGAAGTATGGAGTACCTCAGGGCCTGTGCTCGGTCTGCTTCTTTTCACAGTTTATGCTTTCCTTCTTGCAAAGAGATAATTATAATAATAATAATGCACTTGATTAAGTGCCCTCAGAGAACTTAATCTCTCTCTAGGCGCTTCACATTTGCTGCAAAGTGATATGCAATTGAATAGTAAGTAAAATCATGCTTGAAAAACAAGCAAAATGAATAATATGGTTAGGGGTGACATGCACAGGGTCAGCATGCAAATGTGGTTAGTGGCAGCATGCACAGTGTCAGCACGCATAAGCACATCAAGGACGAATCACAGAGACCCACTGAATGCTGTCCTAAATAGGTGTGTTTTTAGGTTCCTTTTAAATGTGGTCAGGTCAGGGGATGTTCTGACGCAGGTCGGGAGGGAGTTCCAGGCTTTGGGAGCATACGAGCTAAATGCACGGTCTCCAAAGGATTTGAGGTTTGTACGAGGTATTTGTAGACTGTTGGATTCCGAAAAGCGGGTGGTACGATGCTTGGCCTGATGGGGTAGTACATCTGAAAGATAGGCTGGAGCCATAGAATGAAGTGACCTAAAAGTGAGCGAAAAAACCTTGAAGTCAATCCGTTGCCTCACTGGTAGCCAGAGCAGGTCGGCGAGAAGTGGAGTAATGTGGCAACTGCGACGCTCACGACAGACAAGCCTAGCTGCAGAGTTTTGCACCAGCTGCAATCGCCTGATCGCACATGCTGGTAGGCCAGTAAGCAGTGAGTTGCAGAAGTCGAGACGGGATGTTTCGCCAAGCACAATATATATATATATATATATATATATATATATATATGTATATATATATATATATATATGTACATATTTATATATATATATTTCGCGTGTGCCTGTGTGTATGTGTGTGTGTGTGTGTGCGTGCGTGCGTGTGTGCGTGCGTGTGTATGGACGCGTGTTGTGTGTTCGGATGGGTGCCTGTGTTTGCAGGAGCGAAGATTACTAGAAAGATATAAATATGAAATGTACGCGCATTGCTGCTGCAAGCTCAATTGGCTGAAAAGAGAGGAGGAGGAGGAGAGACGAGAGAGCTGCAATGAGATAATGAGGAGGAGGAGGAGGAGGAACGGCAAATGTATTCTATATAGAGAGCATAGTGCCCTACGAGAGTAGAATCTCTGTTCAGGCGCGTCACATATGCCACTGGGCTCGAGCCCACGACCTCGGTCAGACCTTGGTGTACGGGCGAGCACTTTAACCACTGGGCCAAACCAGCGCGGATAAATGGGGAAGGTGAATGGCGCTTGGAAATAGTCTTGGAAATAATGAAAATAAAATGATATACAGAGATCATGAGACGGTGGAGGAGAAGCCGCGGTAACTCAGGCGCATCGCTGAGCAACTCGCGGCGTTGCTTGGCAACGCGCGGCTGCTGCTACTGCTCGTAAGGAAACTAGGAGGACGCCGAGAGCGTGCTAAGAGCTAGCGATTTGACTTACGTCGGCAGTGGCGGCGGCGGCGGCAGGAGCTCTGTAGCTGTAGGCGTCTGCACACTCACCTTGGCTACGATTCTACAGAGTAGGAATCGCCGAACCTTCGCCGAACGTAGCGGATACAGCATGGCGGATGCGGCATGGCGGATGCTGACATTCAAGTGGAGCGGCGCTAAGCGGCGCCAGCACGCTGTCCAGCCGTTCGAGAGCAGATCTCCACCGGCAGTAGAAAGTATCGCATTCCTTAACTAAATATCGCCGCCGTCCATCGCCCACCAAATATTCGAAAAGTATTGCCAATAAACATATTGCAAACCAACCGATCTTTAATGGCGACGCACAGAGTGGCGGACACATCGCGGCACACAGTCCGGATTGGGTTCGCACTCGCAGACTACCGGTCGGTTGCTCGCGCCGACACGCGCACATTGCAGCGAGCACGCGCCGACTGCTGCTGCTGCGACTGCTGCGACTGCGACCGCGGCTGCCATCCTTTTGCGGTCACGTGAGACGGCACGTGACACGACGAGTCCGCCGCCGCCGCCGGGCAGACACCTGCCAGTCGAGCTCGACCGCATCTCGCCAGTGACTGCTCACGGTCGCCGGGGCTTTTCAGAGCGAGGCTAGTGCGAGCCTTTCCGTTCGGACGTCTCGTCGCGCTCGCCCCGGGGGCGGGGGCGGGGGGGGCGGGGGGAGGAGGGCGAGAGCGAGTGCGTCGAGGCGCCCGATCCGGCGCTCGCGCGGGTCTTTTCTGCGGTGACGTCATCTCATTGTCAGCGGCGTGGCGACGGTGAGGCGAGGAGCCGGCGAGGCGAAATACCGGCACCGGTTCGTTGCGCAGCTCGTCGTGCGGCGCGAGCGCGCGACAAGCGGCGGCCGTCCGCTCGAGCGCAGGTGCCCGCCGCCCGCGCGGGCGCTCGCTCTTCGGCGGCGGTCGCGCCGTCGGCCGAAGCTCCGTCGCTTCCGGTGGACGTCGCCGCTCGCGAGCGTCGGGAAGCTGAGGCGCGGAGGCGGACGCAGCAGTCAGCGCGGCGGCGGCGTCGGCTACCAGTCGCACCCGCCGCACGCTCGCAAGAGCTCGAGGCTTTAATCCGCCAGGTGACGTGCGTCGACGAGTGCGCGCGCCGCCGACATGGACGACGCAAAGTTCGAGAGGGTGAGCGACGGACAGCCGTCGGCCGGCGGCGGCGGCAGTCCCGAGCACGGCAAGCGCCAGCGAACCGCCGCCGCCGCCGACGGCCAGGAGCCGGCGGCGGCGGAAAGCGAAGCCGAGCGGAAGTCACGTGCCACGTCGCCCAAGCGGACGGAATCGTCGGGCTCGGTAGCCTCGGTCGCCTCCTCAGCGTCGTCGAGCCAGTCACCGCGGCCGAAGAAAAAGGTGAAGAAGAAAAAGTCGGTGTCCGCCGACGGCACGCCGCCGTGTCCGGTGCACGGCGCGGTGCCGCGCACCGTGGCCCTGCTGAACGCCGAGCGCGACGCCGAGCGCAAGGCCGTGGTGATGGCGGCCGCGAGAAAGCAGAAGTCGGTCATTCGCTGGGCGGGCGCCGAGGACGACGAGGACGCCGAGGTGCAGGTCGAAGTTAACACGATCTTCGTCGAAAAAATCTCGCGCACTTGCGCGGCCAAATCCAAAGCCAAGCTGGCCTCGAAGAAGAGCTCCAAGGGCAAGGTCGCGTCCAAAGACGGCAACGGCGGCGGCTCAAGGTCGCCGTCGAGTCAAGCGACGGCGACCGCGTCGAGCTCTGACGTCAGCGGCAGCGACTCAAAGAACGCAAAGACGAACGGCAAGAGGAAAACGGCAGACTCCTCGGCCGGAAAGCGTCAATCGGCGACGGCGGCGGCAGACGGCGAAGACGTGAGCGGCGGCGGCGGTCGCGGGTCGCCGACCGGCAAGAGCAGCGGAAGCGCCTCCAAATCGTCGTCGTCATCGTGTGAGGCGATAGACAAGGACGCGGAGCCGCCCGCGCTGGTGTGCACGTGCGTGGTGGCGGCGGGGGCAGCGGCAGCGCCAGGCGCCGCGCTGGCGACGGCGGCGGCGGCGCGGACGCCGCGCCCGGTGACGATGCGCCCCAGGGCGATGCAGTGGCACGATGCGGTCAAGGAGTTGGTGCGCTCCAAGTGGCCGACCGCGCAGAAAACGGCGCCCAACGACGGAGCGGACGACGCGCGGCCCAGCGCGGCCTTGGCGATCGCCAGGTCGTGGCGCGCCACGCGCCACGCTGCAGCCGCCGGCGGCGAGCAGCGGGCGGCGACCAAGACGGACGGAGCGAAGTCGCCACCGCCGCCGAGCCTTCGCGAGGTGGCCGCGAAGAATCAGTCTGCATCGCGCAGCCCGGCCGGCGGCGCTGACCGAGGCGGAGCCGTCGAGCGCGGCGGCGTCGGCATGGCGTTGGAGGCGGCGGTGACTCGACGAAAGTCGAAGGAGGATCGCCGCCGCCGCGACGAAGCGGAAGCGGTCGAGACGCGGAACGAGGCCGCTGCCGCCGGAGCCGCCGCGGCTTCCGAATCGACGAACGCCGCAGAGCAAGAGCACGCCGCCGCCGGCGGTGGCGGAAGAAACGGCGAATCGTCAAAGATGACGGCGGCGACGACGACGGCGAAGACGGCAGCGGACGACGCGGCGGCGGCGACGTCGCCGGTAGCGTCGCCGGAGTCGAGCGAAGCGGCGCTTTTCGAGGAGCCGAAAACGTCGGGTGAAACTGTCAAGGTCAAGGGCGACGCCGCGAGAGAAAGCAGCAGCGGCGGCACATCGGAAAATGAATCGTCGAAATCGCCGGCGCCTCGCGCGGAGGCGTCCGTCGGCAGCGTCGCCGCCCCGTCGTCTGCAGCTGCGCCGGCGGCGGCGTCAGCCGAGGAAAAGAAATCTCCGTCGTCGACGGCGGCGCCAGCGGCGGCGAGCGAGAAAACCACCAACGGATCAGCGCCGGCGGCGGCTTCGCCGGAAGCAACTGTGCCAGGTTCCGAGAGTGCGGCGCCGGCGACGGCGCGAGTCGCCGCGGAGAGCGACGCCGCCGCCGATAGGGCGCCGCTCGCGCCGTCGCGCTCGCGACGGAGCGGCGCCCGCGAGCCGTCCTCGCGTCGCAGCCACAGCCGACAGGCGCTGAGCGCGGCGGCCAAGAGGAAGTCAAAAAAGGAGCTGGGCGGCGCGGCAGCCTCGCTAGTCACAGCCGCCGCTCCGGTCGCCGCCGACGCCACGGCCGTTGCCGTCAGCTGCGCCGACGCCGGCACAGCTGACGGCGGCAGCGATGCCCAGCAGACGCCTTCGACGGCGCCGAGCGAAGCAGCCGCCGCCGCCGCGGGGTCAAAGGTGAGGTCAAAGCGATCGAAAAGCAGGGATCTCTTGTCGAAGGCGGCTCGCACGACGAGCAAGGCCGCACTCTTTGCCTCCGGCCTGAAGGCCGACCGCAAGGTCGACCTGCCGGCAAAGGCGTCTGCTGCAGCGGCGGCGGCAGAGCCGGATGGCGCTGGCGGCCAGGGATCCGTGGCGGAGGGCCGCGTCGGCGGCAGCGGTGGCGGAAGTCGAGCCAAGGTGACGGCGGTGGCGGCGGCAGAAGCCGTGGCGAGCGCCGCTGTCGCTGCTGACGTCACCCCTCCTGATTCGTCGACGACGCCTGCCAAAGCGAAACAAATCTCGGCGGCGAGACTGAAGATGGCCGAGCAGCCGAGCGTCGGCGGCGGCGCTCTGGTAACTCCGCATCCGGTGGTGGCGGCGGCGGCGGCGGCGGCGGCAACAGCAGAGCCAAGCGGTGCGGTGCGCTCGGCCCCAAGCGGCGGCGTGACGGCCGACTCGCGGCCGACGATGTTTCAGGCTGCAACATCCGACTTGTCAAGAGAGCGACTCGGAAAGGACGGCGGCGGCGGCGGCGGTACTGCCGCTGCCGCAGTCAACCTTGCGGTGGCGGCGGCAGCAGCGACCGCGTCGCCCGAGGTGATGAAGGCCGGCGGCGGCTCGTCGTCGGCGCCGAAGGTCGGCAAGACGTGCAGCAGCGTTCGAGCGGCCCTGGAAGCGGCGGCCGAGGCCGTAGCGGCGGCGGCGGCGTTGGTGGCGGCGGCGGCGGCGGCGGCGGGACCCGCTGCTGCATCGACGCCGCCGCCACCGCCGCTTGGTCCAAGCGCTACGGCAGCTGCGGCGATTGCGACCGCGTCGCCGACGCCGCCGACGTCACCTGCGCTCGATCCAACCGCCATCGGCAGCCAGAAGGAGAAGCCGTCTGACAAGTCGGAGCTCAGCAGCGCCGCCGCCTCGGCGGCGGCGGCGGCGGCGACGGCGACGATGGCGGCTGCGGCGGGAGCGGCGTCAGCGAGAGTGGCGCCCCCTGTCGTATCGGCGTCCGTCTACGGGATGCCGCGCGTCGTCGGGCTGCAAGCGGCGTCGGCCGGCGTAGCTGCCCCGAAGAGGTCGCCGCCGTCCGAGGACGCCGAGGAGGAGGACGGAGACGAGGAAGACGACGGAGACGAACAGATCGACGAAGAGACGGACGGCGAAGAAGAGGGAGAAGAAGGAGAAGAGGAGGAGGGCGCCGAACGCGAGGATGACGAGGATGACGAGGACGAGGAAGCGGCCGAGGGCGCGGACGAGGACGGAGCCTACTTCGACACGGTTTACGGCGGCCAGAGTTTCCGAGTGATACGAATCAAAGGCGAAGGCGCTTCGCAGCCCGACGGATGGCTGGCCGTGCCCTCCGCCGTTCTGTCGCTGTTCGACCCGGACGCTGCTACGATGGCTACGACGGATTCGGACCAGGACGCCGCCGCTTCGTCGTCGTCGTCGCGGTGAAGCGCAGCGGCGGCGCACTCGCAGCACTCGCCGCTCGCTCGCCGCGCCCCCTGCCGGCGCGCAGCCGTGCACGGCGCGGCGACGAGGCAAGAGCTGCACAATCGAATCGAGCCTGAGGCAGATCCTCCGCGGACGCCGCGCCAACAACGAGGAGCCGCGGCGGCCGCCGCCGCCGCCGCCGCCGCCGCAATCGACGCGGCGCTTTCGTCGCGGGGCGAGTCACGCTTCCGGCTCGCTCCGCTTCCGCTTCGCCGAGCCGAGGACTCGGCTCTTCGTGCCGAGGACTCGGCTCTTCGTGCCGCGTGACGACCCGAGCGACCGCGAGCCGCCGGAAGTGCCGCCGCTGCGGCGGAAATGTCGATGACCTGCGCGCGCTCGCACGCGCTGCCGCGACGGCTCGCCGCCGCCTGGAAATTGCTCGCTCGCGGCTTCACTTCTGTTGACGTTCTTCGCCGCTGCGGACGTGTCTGAGACACGTCCGCAGCGGCGAACCCACGGCGCCCGAAAGTGCCGCGGCGTCGGTCTGCCGGCTTCCGCTGGCGACTGCGATGACAGCCAGCGCGTCCAGCCGCAAGCATTTGCGGGCGCCTCGCAGCGAGTGCCCGCTCGGCGGGCGGCGCGGTCGGTCCGCAGGCGCTGGCGTCGAGGAGATCGCTCGCGGAGACCGGCTACCACCCAAAGGCAGGCGCAGCAGTCGAGAAGCTGCGCTTCATACCGACGCTTCGCTCGGTGCCCGGCACCCGTGACACTATCGCTCTCCAGGCCGCGAAGGGTGCCGTCGTCTGTAGCGGCTCTCTCAACGAAAGCGGGCGGCCAACAGCGAGTCCGCTTGTTTTCGCGTGCAATCGGGTTAATATAAGAGCGGTGAAAAAGGTGGACTCGCTGTCAATGGCCGTCGCCATCGAAGCGCCAGCGCGCGCGAAGCCGCTCGCTCGTGCCGGTGCTCGCGCCGCCGCTCGCCGTCCGCTCGAGTTCCGCTCGGAGTGTTCGAAACTGTTAAGCGCGCGCGGCGGAGCATTCGCGTCGGCGAAAGTTGGCGAAAAAGAAAGAAAGAAAGAAAGAACGCCAAGGAAGCACTGTGCGTACGCAAGTCCTGACGTACGTCCTGACGTAAGTCCTGACGTCACACTGTGTGCGCGTCCTGTTTGCGAGTATTTGAAAATTATGAAAGAGGGGAAAATGAATGACTTTGCCGCCAAGATAAGCAAGCGTTACGTGTTAACTGCCAAGCCAGCTAAGGCTGCTGCATTAGCTGCGCACGCGTTGCGAATTGCTAGTGAAGTGGCGTGCTACGTTCCAACTTTGCGTACCGAGCCATTCTCGCGCCATTTTTTTTACTGGCCCATGCCTGAAAAAGCGACGTGCACCGATGTCCCAGGAGTAATAATAGTACGTCATCTTTAAAGTGGCCGGAGTGAACCGGTTCACCATCTCGACGTTGCACAGCTCTCGGCCAGAAAATCAACAGCCTATTTGCCCGGGAGCCCGGGTCCACCGCAAAGGCCAAAAGCTCAAAGTGAAATGATTAATTAACAATTTTCAGGAAAATAGTCGAAATCGCAGAAAACCAGAAAATTTCGTGTTCAGTTAAAAACCTGTCATGTTAAAAACGGAGGACGCCAACGCGGTTTTCGCATCCGATCACGGCCACCCACGTACGCGGAGTTCGCGAAGGAGAAACTCGCGCCGAAAACGAAGCGCCGAATACGAAGCCTGGACGCCCGAAGAAGCTCCGCCCCTCTACAGAGCCCGCTCTACAGCCGCCTGGGGCCAGGCTTCACTCTTGACTTCTTCATTCTTTCTGCCTCTCTTTCTTCTTCGCCAACAAGTACAGGATGCGGAAGTTGAACTCTGACCGCGGTCTAGCTTTGCTGACCAAGAGAAGACGATTGAGCCTACAGCGAGGTCTGTCTGATTCTCATAGGATACCTATTCAGGACAGCATTTAGTGGGTACCCGTGATTCGTCCTTTAAATGTGCTCGCGCATGCTGACACTGTGCATGCTGCCGCTAACCACACTTGCATGTCGACCCTGTGCATGTCACCCCTAACCATGTTATTCATTTCGTCAGCTCTAACCATGTTATTCACGTTGTTTATCAAGCATGATACCACTCACCATTCGATCGCGTTTCCTTCGCAGCAAATGCAAAGTGCCTGGAAATAGACTGAGTTCTTGAGGGCGCTTTATCAAGTGTATTATTATTATTATTACCCTAAGCGTGAGGCTGGAGTAGAAAGCTTTGCTCCTCTAATAAAATAACATAATAATATAATGATATTCTCTAATAATAGGTGATGCTGCTGCGCGACCGGCACCACGTTCCAGAAATTTAGGTGTGGTTTTTGACAGCTGCCTCAATTTTAAAAGCTTCATTCAGAACAATGCTTCTACAGATAGCCACAATCCGATCCCTATCTAAGATTAGGAGCTGTCTTCCACGGTGGCTTGCAAAAATTTAAGTAGCTCCTTAGTTCTATTTCGGTTCGATTTTTCTAATTCCCTTTTGGCTGGGCTGCCAAAGAAAGCAATTAGGCAACTGCAGCAGATTATGAGTACGGCTGCAAGGCTAGTCTTCAAGTCCCCAGAGGTTTGACCACGTGTCTCCTTTGAAAAAAAGAGCTAGGATGGCTGCCGCTTATCAACGAATACAGAGCAAAGTTCTTACGCTGCCTCACAAGGCCCGCCACGGCATGGCTCTTCCATACCTAGCTGAACTGCTGCACCAGTTTAAGCCTCCTCGTGCCCTCAGGTCCTGTATGGACAATAAATTAGCTGTTCCATTCCTCCGCTTAATGACCGTTGGTGACAGAAACTTTAGCTCTGCAGGTCCTAGACTGTGCAACTATCTTCCACGATATTCTTACGCAACGAAAACTACTCTCCTGCTGCAGACTATGGCTCATCCTTTTGAGTGGTCCTGAGCTGCTACTTCTATGCTACTGACTACCTCAACTACTCTCCTGATTCTGCTGTGCTCCCAATTTTCTCTTTGTTTCGTGAGATGAAATCTGTTGGCTACCGAATGCGTACCAAAAGCCGCTTAGGCTGTGAGTGTGTTATACAGAACTCTCCTGCGTAGCACCCACATAGTTTTTGTGGCTTAGTAGAGTTACAGGCGGAGATACTTTACAAATTATTAAATACATGCTCACTTCAACGCGAATCCGGTGCTTGAGAAACAGTGGCCAATGCACCTTCCGTTTGTGAAGCCAGAAGGTCAGGGGCAGAATTGCAATTTTTTGTATTTCTCCTCGTAGAAATCCGAGTGTCAGTTGCGCCTCATTCGACCACTGTTTGCACACAAATCAGTTTCCCCAACGTGGCCATAATGCGCTAAGCGATGCCATAATGCGCTAAGCGATGCCATAATGGCGCTAAGCGATGAACAGCCAAACTCCGAGGTCCGCGGTTGCAATGCAGAGATTGCACGCCACGTGTAACCCAACCTGCAATGTAACCTCGATGGCCGTCGAGACGAGGGAGAGAAATATTTTCTCTGGGCATCCGGCGGCTTCGTCTGGCGCATTAGCTCGACGAAGACTCCTCAGGGGCGAACATGTCGAAATGCTAGCCGCCTCTTTAGGCACTTTCAGCACTTTCGTCTCGCATGGCGGGGCGTCGAGCGCAGCGCCTTGCGATTGCAGAGCATTGCGCTCACCGCAGTCATAGCAGCGATGGCTCGATAGCTTTTCGTTGTTTCGGAGCGATTTAAGCGATTGGGAAAACAAGCGTTTGCAGCCTTTATAGCAGTAGAGATAGTTTTAATAGCAAGTGAAGTGCCTCAAGGTGAGGAGCTGCGGCGGCGGCAGCTGCGGCGGCGGCAGAAAGAAAGAAAGAAAGAAACGGCGTAGGCGAGAAAACATGGCGACGCTGCTGGCCTGTCTTTCAAATCGCACGACGAAAGACGAGCCAGTGAGACGTAGCCTCCCCGCTCGTTCGTATTGCTCGTTTTATCGTGCGCAGGCGAAGGTTCAGACACGGCAGCCTCTCTCCGGCCGCCCCGTGGCAGCTTTCATCCTACGTTTCTTGCTGTGCGGCTGGGCGAAGCGAGAGCGAGGCAGGCTGGCCTCGCTCTCGCTTCGCCGGCCTCGCTCTCGCTTCGCCGGCCTCGCTCTCGCTTCGCCGGCCTCGCTCTCGCTTCGCCGGCCTCGCTCTCGCTTCGCCGGCCTCGCTCTCGCTTCGCCGGCCTCGCTCTCGCTTCGCCGGCCTCGCTCTCGCTTCGCTCGGCCCCGCTCTCGCTTCGCCGGCCTCGCTCTCGCTTCGCCGGCCTCGCTCTCGCTTCGCCGGCCTCGCTCTCGCTTCGCCGGCCTCGCTCTCGCTTCGCCGGCCTCGCTCTCGCTTCGCCGGCCTCGCTCTCGCTTCGCCGGCCTCGCTCTCGCTTCGCCGGCCTCGCCCTCGCCTCGCCGGCCTCGCCCTCGCCTCGCCGGCCTCGCCCTCGCTTCGCCGGCCTCGCCCTCGCCTCGCCGGCCTCGCCCTCGCCTCGCCGGCCTCGCCCTCGCCTCGCCGGTCTCGCCCTCGCCTCGCCGGCCTCGCCCTCGCCTCGCCCTCGCCTCGCCGGCCTCGCCCTCGCCTCGCCGGCCTCGCCCTCGCCTCGCCGGCCTCGCCCTCGCCTCGCCGGCCTCGCCCTCGCCTCGCCGGCCTCGCTCCCGCCTCGCCGGCCTCGCTCCCGCCTCGCCGTGGCTTATTGCTTCGGCCGTTTTAGATGGTCGCTTGCTCGTACGGCTGGCTCGCACCGCACTTCGCCGCCATCGCCGCGACCGCTATGGCGCTGACCGCGATGTTCGCTCGCATCGACGGCGACAGCGGCAGTGGCAGATGCGGCCCGTTCCTGAGCGGGTTTCACTGCTTCGCCAACTGCTCAGCAGAGCCACGCGGCGGCGATGGACTGATCGCCGGTCAACTGGCCTGCGTCTGCGTGCCTGATCTGACGTCACCGCTGCCCAACCATCGCCTCTGCAACACGCTCTTCCCGCAAGCGTTCGGTCCGGGCGTGCCGTCATTCGCACCACTTCGCAACGGCACGGCACTGGAGCGCGTTCGTCTGAGCGGCTTCAAGGAGATCCGCACGGTGCAGAGCAGCGCGTTCGCCGTCGTCGCCCGCTGGCTGACCGACCTTCGGCTGAGCCGAAACAGCATCTCTCGTCTCGAGCAGGGCGCGTTCGCCGGCCTGATCTCGCTGCGTCGTCTCGACCTCAGCGACAATATGCTGGGCGGCGGTGACAGTGTGGCGGTGGCAGTGCCAACGGGTGAGCTCTCTCGAGGCGTCACGGCCGCGCGTGCACGCGACAAGCGCTTCACGAGGCGAATGCGGGAGCCTAAGGAAGACGCGAGCGTACCGAACGTAGACCTATCTATCGTTCCTTAACATTCGTCGCGCAGGCGTGGACACGCCGGAACTGGAGGAACTCGACCTGTCGCGAAACGACATATCCAGCCTCGGCCTGTCCAGCTTCGCGTGCCTGACGCGACTGCGAAGGCTCGACTTCAGCCACAACCGCATCCTGCGCCTCGCCCCATCGCCCTTCGCGGCGCCGCCCGCTCTGCGCGAGCTGCTCATCGGGCACGGCGCGTACCAGAACAGCTTCTCCGAGTGCGACTGGTTCGTGCTCTGCCGTGCGATGAACCTGACGGCGCTGTCGATGGCGGGCACGCCATGGCGCTGCGACTGTGACGTGCGATGGCTTCAGCTGGCGTACAATTCGTGCGCCATCGTTGACCCAGTCGACCGCGCCAAGTGTGCAGTGGTCGACCGTCAGCGAATGCGCCGGTCGGGCGGCGCTGCGTTTCTAATTCCCGTGAGCGACTACGACACGAGCGACTGCAGCTTTTCAGAGAGCGAGTCCGCTGTATCGGAGCGCTGTCCGTTCAGCTTGCCGACTTGCGACGCCGCCGCTGGGAGCAGCAGCCCGCTCATGGCGTCCTCTTCGACCGCGTACGTCACTTCTGCGTACGTCACTCCTGCATACGTCAGTTCCGCTTACGTCACTTTCGCCAGCGGTGGCTCCAGCCAGGCTTTAGCTGGTACGGAAGCGAACAGCACTTCCGCAGTCGCGACTAGCGCTGCGTACGAGAAGACGGCGGCCCGCGAGACCGCCGACGGTTGGCCTATCGCTCCCGCCGCGACGGATGCGAGCGCCACTTCCGCTTCCGGCCGTCGTACGGATGCGAGCAGCGCCGGCGCTCGCCAGTCTTCGTCTCCGCTCGCGGCCCGCTCGTCACTTCAGCCGCAGCTGCGGCAGTCGTCGGCCGCCGCTCTTCCGTCAGCTGCTCAGCCGGGTACCGGAAGCAGCGGGCCGCCGGTGGACGCTGGGACGGCGACCTCGTTCGGGTGCGTTGAGAGCTGTGGCCGAAACGCCCTCCCGCCTCCGCCGCCGCCGCGAGCGCCAGCCAGACGGTCGCGTGCCGGGATGCTTTCGCCGTCTGCAGCTGTGACACTCGAAGCCGCTCAGAATGCACGAGCTCGAAGCGTCGGAGCTTCTCGCGCGACCAGACGAAGCGTACGTCTTCTCGCGCGACCAGACGAAAAGTACGGTCTTGCGAGCGCACGGGGAGGGGCCGGGACGGGGCAGCTCGCGGACGAAGCCGCCTAGCCCTCTTCTAATAATAGTTCCTAAATAAAAATAAAAATAAAGGTTAGTTAATAATAAATAATTTTAAATAAAATAATAAGCTAATAATTGTAAATAAAGGCTAATTCCGCTTCCATGCGTTCGCCGCCGGCTGCTCCAGCGATGACGACGCCGAGCTAGTCTCATGCGGTCCTGCCCAGTCTCACCTTTGCCCCAGCTCCTAAGACGCCGTCGTTCGCGCCAACTTTTACAGGTCAAGGCTGGCGGCAGCGACGACGACGCCGAGCAGCAGCAGCAGCAGCAGCAGCCGCCGGAGAGGCGGCACCTCGGGCGGTGGGACCGCCGCAGAAAGTAACAGTGCGGCAGGCAGCAGCAGCCGCCCCGCGCCGCCGCGATCGGCCGCCGCCGCCGTGCCCGCAGCCGTGGCCGGGTGCGTTTACAGCGCCGCCGCCGCCGTCGCGACGGCTCGACGGCTGCGGCTCGATTGCAGCGGCGCTTAGCGTCTTCGGACAGGAAATGCGGCTGCTAATAATAAAGGATCTTGCTTTCGCCTCTCGGGCCTCGTTCTCAGCTCTCGTCCGCAGCCGCACCGTGAGGCTCCGCTGGCGCTGCGGCACCGGACTCGTGACGCGCCGCTCTTGACCGCTAGCGCGATGAGAGCAGCGCTCGTTCCCAGCTCGCTAGCGACACTCTCGCACCAACGAGGCCTGCATCCGTGCGCGGTTCGAGACGCTCTCGAGAGATCGCGCGGCAGTTTCGCGATCTCGCAAGCAGATGAGCAGGTGAGCAAGAGTTACCTGTCGAAGCTGGATAGCAAGCGGAGAAAAAATAAATACAGTATGAATAAAATAAATAAATAAATATATATATATAAATAGCGGAGAAAAACATAATTATCCTCAAAAAAGAGCGAGAGAGAAAACCAAAGTCAGTGCGAGAGAGAGAGAGAGAGAGAGAGAGAGAGAGAGAGAGAGCTCGTGGAAGAGGAGCAAAAACAAGGTAAAACATAGATATAGAAACATAGATATACACAGATATAGAAACATGGATACAGAAAGATGAAGAAAAAGGAGAAGACGATATTGGATGTGACGAGATATAGACGAGACGAGATATAGGACGAGATATAGACGAGACGAGATATAGGACGAGATATAGACGGGATATGCTAGTCCTCGTTGGCCTGGCGATTCGTCGATCTCGTCCACGTTTGCCCGCGCGAAGGGCTGGATTCATCGCCTCCCGACGCGAAGAAGTCAAAGCCGCGACGTCGAAGCGCGAAGTCGAGGCGCGAAAGAAGGGTGAGCCGGCTCCGACCGTTTTTTCCTCTCGAAGCTTCGCCCTCTCATTGTTGTCGCGAGTTGCAGTTCTCCTTGTGTAAAATGGCCTCGCAGTTCCTCTGCTCGCACTGCATCAGCCATTTTATCTGAATTTATTTTGAATTTACCCGTTTTTCCCTAGAGCTGACGAGTGCCGTTATGAGCTGCCGCTGCGAGTTGTGCTATAGGTTGAAAATTTGTAGCGACCATGCAGCGCACGAGTAAAATTAGAAGGCGCGGTTACCGGTTGGCTGGCCCGCGGGTATAAGGAGCCCCTTGAGGCTGGCTAGGAGGGCTGCCGCCCTCCCCCCCCCGGCAGCGCGAAGCCAATCAGGAAGTGACGTCGTCCCGCCCGGCACGCCGCCGCCGCCTCTTTCTCCCGAGGCGCCGCCGCGGTCGCTTTCTCAGGGTGCCGGGAGGAATGTCAGGCTTCCAGGAAAAGGCTTCTCGAGCTTAGAATAGTCAGGGGCCAGCAAAGCTGGCGGAGCGGCGAAGCTTCGGCGCGAACAGTGCTTCCGGGTACGTAGTTAGCTGCAATTGAACCATTGCAATTAAGTAAGGCTTGGTAAACGCTTACTGCCCGACTGCAGTGCCTCATCACACGTTACGCAACTCGCCGGTCGGCCGGGCAATTGGGCTCAGCTGATACCGACCGACTGGTACGCGGTGCGCCCATTGGCCGGGCGGAGTGGTGTGAGTTTGGCTGGCGCGGACGGCATTGCGGCTTGGCCATGCGCACAAAACCAGTTGTTGCGTGCGGATGGGGTACCGAGGCCTTAAGTGCTAAACACGCCCCCACTTAGCCAAAAACGCGACTCGTTCGGAGTCACGCCACCGCCAAGCGGTCCGCTGCTCAAGACATGCGACTGACCAGGCAGCCGACTGCGAGCAACGAATCGCAGCAACCTTGGCACTTGAAGACCCAAGCCGTGTCATTGTCCTGCAGGGAACCGAGAGAGAAACCAGCAAAAACTAAGCAGCGGAGACAGAGAAGTGAAGAGGTTGTGGCGGTAGAGGGTAGTGAAGGTGCGACTCAGCTGGGCAACGGCGACTCTGCTATGCTAAATTATTACAGTTAACGCCAATTGAATCACGATCCAGCTGGTTAAAGCTCTGGTTTGGTCCATTGGCTAAGGTGCTGGCCTTTAACGACCAAGGTCTGATGAATTTAATGACCGAGGTCATGCAATCGAGCATCGGGGCAAATATGAAGTGCCTAGATCAAGTTCTCTTAGGGGTATATATGCGCGAACACACGCACAGCAAAACCTATTTTTACCCATTTAGCTGGCACGACCATTTTAGCCTTTTCAGGTGGGTGCTATTTCGGGGGGGGGGGACATTTTAAGACGGGGACTGGCCGTGTTTCTCTGGACAGAGCATCAAAGAAGCCTCCGATGGTCAGCTTCGGAGGATTCCAGAAATAGACCCCGAGACTTATTAGCTATACAAAGAGGGCGTTCAACATCAGCATCCGTTCCACTTCCGCTTCCTGCTCTCCACGAGTGAAGATTTCCCATGGGGAGGGGAGAGGACGACAGAGGTGAGTAAGTTGGCGCTACATTCCGCAGCGTTCGACGACGAGCCGTCCGCCGGAGCACGGCCAGAGCAAGGCCAGTGCGAGGCCAAAACGAGGCAAGAGCGATTCCAGAGCGAGGCCAAAGCAAGGCCAGAGCGAGCGGTAGCCACGTCGCGCTCTTCCGCCGGGGTCGTCTCGGCTGGCTAAATGTGGCTGCACGCTGCCGTGGCATCCGAGGGAGAATGCGCAAAAGAACGCAAAAGCTTCGTGCCGCCGCACTTTTCCGTTGGGCAGCATGGAGGCGGCTACCGATGCAGCAGCAGCAGCAGCAGCAGCAGCAGCAGCAGCAGCAGCAGCAGCAGCAGCAGCACCAGGAGTAATAGTAATAGTAATAGTTTCAGCTCGCGCCTGCAGGCTATTTTCTCTACTAGCAAGTCGCGATAAGGATTTGCGACCGTGATTTGGAGCCTTTTACAGCGACGCAGATCTGATAGCCATTTTCCACCAGTCTGAATTTCGCGAAAGTACAGAAGGCTGCCCGGGCATCGTTCTCTTCAGAAAGCTGCCCGTACCAGTCCTTACGAAAGCAGTCGCTAGCAAAATGTAGGCTGCGTCGTTCGCTTCGTTGTTCTGCAGCAGCAGCAGCAGCGACGGAGGGCGGAGGCTAAGCGTCGGCGTTGTTCTGCTGCGGCTACATCGGCTGTGGCGGCTCGATGGCGTCCTCGGCATCTCCTCCCGGCGCTCTGCGCTCGGACGCTGCAAACCTCCACCGTCGCCGCCGTCCGCGTCCGCCGTCATCGACGGACGCAGCCGGGCTGGGCGGGGTGGGGCGGGACAGGGCGGCATGGTTGTCAACTAGGTAGAGCGACTAACCCAGAGCAATAATAATAAGAATAAGTATGATTAATCAAGCACCATCAGATAACTCAATCTCTTTCTAGGCGCAGTACATTTCCTATAAAGGCAGCACGGTTGAATAGTTAGCCGTAACATGCTAAACAAACAACAACAATAACATAGTTAGGGGTGACATACACAGGGTCAGTATGCAAGTCTGGCTACTGGCAGCATGCCACAGTGTAAACACGCATAAGCACATAAAGGACGAATCGCAGGGACGCACTAAATGCTGTCATACAGATATGCGTCACTAGTTTCTTTAGCAACGAGGAGGCAACTAGCCAGAGCCACTATCCTAAAGCAACTAAATCCAACTAGCGAGAGTAACTAACCACGACTTCGGCCCCGAGGTCGTGGGTTCGAATCCTGCGGTGGGCGATCTTTTATCGCCACTGCAAGCGGTGGTTCTAGCCGTAAAGGCTCTTCTGTCGCTATGCAAAAGAGGCTGTTAAATCAGCTAGTTTTACATTTTTACATTTAACCCAGAGCAGCGAACTCCAGTTAGCCAGGTAATTAACCCAGAGCAACTAGATGCAACTAGGAGCAGCTTGCTCGAGCAACTGACTCCAGCCCAGAGCAACTGGCCGCTGCTGTCGCTTAGTGTAATCC
Organism: Cristatella mucedo; assembly: GCA_009760855.2. Taxonomy (NCBI): domain Eukaryota; kingdom Metazoa; phylum Bryozoa; class Phylactolaemata; family Cristatellidae; genus Cristatella; species Cristatella mucedo. The sequence continues at coordinate 3,503,015 of WPIO01000040.1, forward strand.
TTTGTAAACTGCATCGTCCTGGAAAGATGAGGCTACGCTTCGCGGTGAGCGGAGCGTGACTCTCAGTTGCTAAGCGACAGCAGCAGCCGCAGCGACGGCTCGCAGCTCCAGCCCGCCAATCCCAAGCTCGTGCGGCACTGTCAAAGTGCAGCCGCAACGTACGCGCCAGCGGGGGCCCGCGTGAAGAGAGCGCCACAGTCTCGCGAGAATACTCGTGAGAAAGAAATCTCCACACTATTTCTGCAGCCGGGAATGCACAACGCTGGCGTCTGGCGTCTTTCGAGGGAGCGAATGCCGTTACAATGGCGGCGGCGGCGGCGGCCGCTGACCCCACACTATGGCCGGAAGCTCACCAGGAGCTAGGAGGGCGGATGCCGAGGCTGCTGCCCACTCACTATATCTATGTCTACGATCTGCGGCGGCCACTGGAAACGCCGCGCCGCTGCGGCAGCGGGAGCTCGAAACACGATCCTTTCGCGTGGTCGCCCTAACGCTGGTCTAACTACTGCCAATTAAGGCGGTTGCCAGGCATCCCGGCGGCGCAAGCAGGAAGTCTCTGCGTCATGACGGCTTCGGCGAAAGCAAAGCGTGCCGGACGACGGAGACGAGCGGCCGAGAGGCGGCACCACTCACGTTTCACTACGACGCGCCGAACGCTGCAGCAGCAGCGACGAAGGTCAGGTAAGCGTCGGTGTCGGCTGCTGCGGCGGCCGCCGCGGCATTAGCGGCGGCGCAGGTCCTCGACATCTGCGCCCGGCGCACGACCGCCGAAAACCTCAGCATGCCTCAGCAAGCACCGCCGTCCATCTCCGCCATCAACGGACGCTGCGCCGCAGCCGGGCGGGGCGGTATGGTTTGGAGTGAGAGTGAGAGTGAGAGAGAGAGAGAGAGAGAGAGAGAGAGAGAGAGAGAGAGAGACGAGAGAGCAGAGAGAGAGAGAGAGAGAGAGAGAGAGAGAGAGAGAGAGAGAGAGAGAGAGTGAGAGTGAGAGAGAGAGAGAGAGAGAGAGAGAGAGAAAGAGAGACATTAAACGAGAGCAAGAGACAGAGAGAGACAGAGAGAGAGAGAGAGAGAGAGAGAGAGAGAGAGAGAGAGAGAGAGAGAGAGAGAGAGAGAGAGAGAGAGAGAGAGAGAGAGAGAGAGAGAGAGAGAGAGAGAGAGAGAGAGAGAGAGAGAGAGAGAGAGAGAAAGAGAGAGAGAAAGAGAGAGAGAGACAGAGAGCGGGGCAGAAGGCGTAGCTTTCACCCCAGGAGCAGCCGCCAGAGCGCCGCGCCGCCGTAACGTCAGTCAATCCAGAATGCCGGCGCGGACCGGTTCTGCCGAGCCGGCGAGAAGCCATCGGCCGCTCCAGCAGAAAGTTGATTCGCAGTCGACTTGAATCCTGACCGACCGGCCCCGCTCACGAAAGCGGAAGCAGTCTGCCGCGGAGCCGCGAGGATCTATCGTCGTCGCACAGCAGCTGCCGGACGATGACGTGAACCCAACTTCCGCTCAACTTCGTTATCTCTCGCTTGCCGGCTCAGAGCGGCTGGAGGGCGGGGCGGTGGAAGTAGGGCGGGGTGGGGCGAGGCGTAATCCTTCCTATTCTCCGAAGGTTCGGACCACCCGATAGGTGGCGAGATGGTGCTGTTCTCCTAGGAGCCGTCATGGGGGGGGGGAGAGGGCTGAGCTAGGCTAAGGGAACACCGCAGAGCGTGTGTGAAAATAATAATAATAATAAAACAATTAATATAGCGTCCTCAAATAACTCAATCTCTTACTAGGCACTTTATATAAGCTGCAAAGGAAGCACGATCGAATGGTTAGTGGTGGCGTGCTCAATAAACAGCACGAATATGCGTAGATTCGCCGAACGCAGCCGACGCCAAAAGACGCGTCACCTGCGTCACGCGCCTCACGGCATCACCTTCGCGTTCGCACCCGCTCGTTTGCAGCACCGCCGCGGTGAAGAGGCAGCACGGCGGCGGCGGCGGCGGTGGTGATTCTCGAGGCGGACGCCGATTTGGTTGCGAGGAGGTTGGACGATTGAGCTCGCTTCGCGAAGGCGGTTTTCGGCGAGCGAAAGATGAGTGAAGGTGAAGCGTAAGCCCAACAGGGTTGTGCAAATGGGTTGAGAGACCGTGTGTGGAGAGCGGAGATTTCTCGCCGAAGCGCAACAAAACGGCGGCGGCGGCGGCGGCGGCGGTGCAACCGAGGCTCCGGCTCCGAGACTTCGCGGCGTGACTGGTTTGCAGCGGCGGCGGCGGCGGCGGCGGCGGCGGCGGCGGCGGCGGCGGCGGCGGCTTTCATTCGACGTTCCGTTCCGTGTTGCGTTTATAGATGTAGGCCTCGCCGCCGCTTAGCCGGCCTCGCCGCTGCTTTGCCGGCGTCGCCAACGCTTCGCCCCGCCTTGCTGAGACGCCTCACTTGTAGATGGTCGCCGTCTCGTACGGCTGGATCGCTCCGCCCTGTGCCGCCATCGCGGCGACGGCTATGGCGCTGACCGCGATGTTCGCTCGCATCGACGGCGACAGCGGCGGCAGTGGCAGATGCGGCCCGTTCCTGAGCGGGTTTCACTGCTTCGCCAACTGCTTGGCAGAGCGACGCGGCGGCGATGGACTGATCGCCGGACAGCTGGCCTGCGTCTGCGTGCCCGATCTGACGTCACCGCTGCCCAACCATCGCCTCTGCAACACGCTCTTCCCGCATGCGTTCGGCCCGGGCGTGCCGTCGTTCGCGTCGCTGCCCAACGGCACGGCGCTGGAGCTCGTGCGGCTGAGCGGCTTCAATGAGATCCGCACGGTGCAGCGGTGTGCGTTCGCCGTCGTCGCCCGCTGGCTGACCGACCTTCAGCTGAGCCGCAACGGAATCTCTCGCCTCGAGCAGGGCGCGTTTGCCGGCCTGATCTCGCTGCGTCGTCTCGACCTCAGCGACAATATGCTGGGCGGCGGCGACAGCGTGGCTGTGGCAGTGCCGACGGGTGAGCTAGCACGACGCTGCTAAGGCGGTCCGACAGGGGCCTTAAGGCAAATGCTGCTTGAGGCGTGATTCTCGAGGCGGACGCCGATTTGGTTGCGAGAAGGTTGGACGATTGAGCTCGCTTCGCGAAGGTGGTTTTCGGCGAGCGAAAGATGAGTGAAGGTGAAGCGTAAGCCCAACAGGGTTGTGCAAATGGGTTGAGAGACCGTGTGTGCAGAGCGGAAATTTCTCGCTACGAACCGGTGACAGTGCCGCGAGCGAGAGAGGAGTGCATCGCCTCATCCGTGCAACCGGAAGCAGGAATGTACTTGCAACTCGGTAGTGTGTGTCACCTTGAAAGCTTTCAACCAAGAGGACCAATGGCCGAACACACGTATGGCAGCAATCCACGTGGGTGGTCACTGCTCTCTCTCTCTCTCTCTCTCTCTCTCTCTTTCTCTCTCTTTCTCTCTCGCTCTCCCCTCTCTCTCTCCGCCTCTCAGTCTCTCTCTATCTCCTTTTCTCTGTCTTTCTTTCTCTTTCTTTCTCTCTGTTCCTCTCTCACCCCCTCTCTCCCTTGCTCTCTCTCGCTCTCACTCTCCTCTCCCCTCTCTCTCCCTCTCGATCTCTCTCTCTCTCTCGCTCTCTCTCTCTCCGTATCTTTTTCCTCTTCTGTCACTCTCTGTCCGTGTCTCTCTCTGTCTCGCTCTATCTGTCTTTCTCTCTCTCTCCCTCCCTCACTCTATGTATCTCTCTCTTCCACGCTTAAATAGTCACTTCCTACGTTTAAGTGCCTGGCCGTAAATCCACAATAGCAGGGGCCGGCTACGAGCAGACAGCAAAGAGCACTACCCCAAATCAAAGGGCAACACACCCGGCTTTTAGTCCAGAGGTAAATTGCTCACTCGCTCCTCTCCTGCGTAACACGCACATTTTATATGTGGCTTTGTGGAGTTACAGATGGAGATACATCACATTACATTACCCAGTTTGTGGGTTCGAGAGCTGCTGTGAGCGATTCTTAATCGCCTGTTTCGAGCTGAGGCGATAGCCATCGAAGCTTTTCTGTTACTATTTAAATGAGGCGTATAAATCAGCCTTGACCTTAACTTTTGTTGGTCCGCCTCAGTTCGTGCGACATTTCCCCTCTAGATCTAGAAGCCTCTGCCGCATCGGGCGGGGGGAGGGGTGGGCAACGAGGAAAAAGCAGACAGCTGAGCTGGTTTGCTTTGGTCCAGTGGTTTAGGTGCTCCGCCCCGATCAAGGTCAAGGTCGGAGCGGAGGCCGAGGTCGTTCGAACGAGCCCCGGGGTGTATGTGAAGCGCATGAATGGAGACTAAGTTCCCTCCAGGGCGCTAAACAAATGGATTATTTAGCGGACAGCGACGCGATGCTGGCGCCGCGTTGCGAGAGCTGCGTCGGTCTGCCTCTGCTTGTCGTCGTCTCAGGAGCCGGAGGGTGTGCCGCTCGTCGTCGCGCAGGCGCGGACACGCCGGAACTGGAGGAGCTCGACCTGTCGCGAAACGACATATCCAGCCTCGGCCTGTCCAGCTTCGCGTGCCTGACGCGACTGCGACGGCTCGACTTCAGCCACAACCGCATCCTGCGCCTCGCCGGCGGCGGCGGCGCCCCGTCGCCCTTCACGGCGCCGCCCGCTCTGCGCGAGCTGCTCATCGGGCACGGCGCGTACCGGAACAGCTTCTCCGAGTGCGACTGGTTCGTGCTCTGCCGCGCGCTGAACCTGACGGCGCTGTCGATGGCGGGCACGCCGTGGCGCTGCGACTGCAACGTGCGCTGGCTGCAGCTGGCGTACAATTCGTGCGCCGTTGTCGACCCCGTCGAAGGCGCCAAGTGTGCACTGGTCGACGTTGCGTACCGTCGGCGAATGCACCGGTCGGGCGGCGGCGGCGGCGGCGGCGGCGTCGCTGCGTTTCTAATTCCCGTGAGCGACTACGACACGAGCGACTGCAGCTTTTCAGAGAGCGAGTCCGCTGCATCGGAGCGCTGTCCGTTCAGCTTGTTGCCGACTTGCGACGCCTCGCTCGACGCGGTGGCGAAAGCGGCGGCCTCGCTGCCGCAGCGCTGCCCAATCGCTTTACCAAGCGACACGTCCACCGGCTGCTGCGCGGCACAGGCGACGACCGCGGGCAAGCCGTCGCCGCTTCCGCGTCGTCGTGCGCGCCCGACCGCACCGCCGGATGCCGTACCCAAATGTCTGGGCGCCGTCGCGTCGCCGAACGTGGCCTCGCTGACCGGATGCGCTCTCGCTGTGCGTGCCGCATCCGTCCTATTGTCTCGCTCGCTCGCTTCGCCTCGGCGGCGTGCCTGGCACGCGCCTTGGCACCGCTGAACGAGTCGAGCGCCGGACGGCCGCGGCGTTTGCCAATATCTGCTCGAGCTCGGGATCGGCATCGGTCGCCCGACTGATGTTTTTCGTCCTCTTTGTATTCGCGGCAATATTGTTGGCATTTAAAAATAAATTGTACAATAATTTAACATAAATTGAAATTTTTCTTTTATTCAAGTGAGATTTCGCCTTCTTCCATGACCCGCCAGCCTCCTCCCGCCAGCCTCCTCGTCCTTTCCTGCCTCCTCTTCTTGCCGCTGCCGCAGTTTGTCCAGGACGTTTTCGTATTCGACGAAGGAACCGGCGGCTGCCAAAAAAGGTTAAACGCGATGGCGACTTTCTTCTCATGTTGAACTTGACCTGCTGAACTTGAACTTACGCACGCGCTGGTTTGATCGCGGTCGATTGCTTGTCTCTTGCCATGTCACGTGCCGTGTCACTTGCCTTGTCATGTCACTCTGCAAGTGCGGGTCACGCTCGATTGTTCGTCTTTCGCTTCGTGTCATTAATGGCCTCCTCGCATCGGCGCCACCGCCGCGGTCCGCGTCCAGGCCCCGATTCAGGCTCAGCCTCGCCCCGAGCCGTCGCTCGCGTTCGAGGCGATGACAAGGGCTGGAACGCCCCGACGTCTGCCGACCGCAGACCCGCGCAGTCGCAGCAGCAGGCGAATGGCAACGCTGCGTCGCCGCCGCCGGCGGCAGCGGCGGCGGCGGCGGCGGCGGCGGCGGCGGCGGCGGCAGCGGCAGCGGCGGCGGCAGCGGCGGCAGATGGTTTTACTTACCATTCAATTGCATTTCACTTTGCAGCAAATGTAAAGCGCCTAGAGCGAGATTAAGTTCTCTGAGGGCGCTTTATCAAGTGAATTATTATTATTATTATTATTATAAGCAGCATAATAATAATAATGATAATAATATTGCACTTGATAAAGCGCCCTCAGAGAACTTAATCTCTTTCTAGGCGCTTCACATTTGCTGCAAAGTGATATGCAATTGAATAGTAAGTAAAATCATGCTTGAAAAACAAACGAAATGAATAATATGGTTAGGGTTGCCATGCACAGGGTCAGCATGCAAATGTGGTTAGTGGCAGCATGCACAGTGTCAGCACGCATAAGCACATCAAGGACGAATCACAGAGACCCACTGAATGCTGTCCTAAATAGGTGTGTTTTTAAGTTTCTTTTAAATGTGGTCAGGTCATGGGATGTTCTGACGCAGGTCGGGAGGGAGTTCCAGGCTTTGAGAGCATACGAGCTGAATGCACGATCTCCAAAGGATTTAAGGTTTGTACGAGGTATTTGTAGACTGTTGGATTCCGAAAAGCGGGCGGTACGATGCTTGGCCTGATGGGGTAGTATATCTGACAGATAGGCTGGAGCCATAGAATGAAGAGACCTAAAAGTGAGCGACAAAACCTTGAAGTCAATCCGTTGCTTGACTGGTAGCCAGAGCAGGTCGGCGAGAAGTGGAGTAATGTGGCAACTGCGACGCTCACGACAGACAAGCCTAGCTGCAGAGTTTTGCACCAGCTGCAATCGCCTGATCGCACATGCTGGTAGGCCAGTAAGCAGTGAGTTGCAGAAGTCGTTAAGCGCCTGAGTAGAGACTAAGTTCTCTAAGGGTGCTATATACATGAATTATATGTATTTCTTTTATATTTACCACAAAAGCACGACAAAGGTGAGTAACTAGAGCAGCTTGATTTAACTCCCGTAGCTCTCCATGAGCCACAAACCGAATTGATGACATCATCGTTTCAATATGTGGGATGCATCATAAAAGCAGACTGGTAATGTTAATCGTATAACAAGGGAGATTCGCATGGGCACAACTTAAGTTAGTTTGTATTTTCTCATCGTTACTAATATTTGTTGTCACATCTTAATAATAATAATAATAACAATAATGCACATGATAAAGCGACCTCAGAGAACTCAATCTCTTTCTAGGCGCTTTACACTTGCTGCAAAGGGAAATGCGATTGAATGGCGAGTAATAATGAAATGCTCGATGAAAAGCTGAAAAGCTTTAGCCCCTTACCTCATCATCACAAGGATGATGAGGTAAGGGGCTAATCTGGGAGCGATTGAAGAGATGGTTGATCGTCCGTACGATCGCTGATTGGACGGACAGACTCTACCCAAGTCTGTATTTGTCCTGGCGATTACTAGCTGTGCTGAAGACGAGGCAGCGTGTCAGTCATAAGGTATTTACAGACCCGAATCCGGACTAAATCATTTCCACGTCCCCTATGAAAGATGCTTTACAAATGTCAACGCCAGATTTGGTATACGATCGTGCCAGGTATGTTAAATGACTTCACTGGGAGTTGATGCACACAGGCAGAGTTTGGTTACTCGACCACATCATTCACAATACATGCAGCAGCAGCAGTAGAGCTTTAGCGAGCTATTTCCCCAGCTGCCAACGAATAAGATGTGAGAGCACCTTACCTGTGTAGGAGTCTTGAGACGCTGGATCCGTTGGCACAGTTGGTTATATTGAATGCCGGAAGTGCTGGCTTTGTGAGTTCCTAAACAAAAAATGCAGGCAAATACCAACTGACATTTCTGTTCTGCTTTTGGGTCCTTTTAGGGCTGAATACCTTATATTTACGAAGTTCGCCTCGAACGCTTGGTTCGAGAGGTCGGCTTTTTCAAGAAAAACCTTCCGTTGAGCTAGAAGCACTACTTTTGGTTTAAGTACCTCTTAAAAAATAATGTATGTACCATGTTCCGGTCATCTGTCAATCACTAAAATTTGGGATTGCATTTACAACTGGTTTGTCTTATAACAGGAAAAATTCCAAAAAAACTAAAAATTGTTGACCTGTTCCCTCGAATTCTACAAGATTCTTTTGCTTTTTGGTGGAATGCGGAGAATTGCTGTATTGGCTCAGGTGCTTCAGTCAGTCAATAGCAGTGGACTGCGTAAGAAATAGGCGCCGCACGGAATAGCATGAAATTTTATGGGTCAAAATGCAACTTAGCGTTGTTTAAAAGGCAATCCAAGTTGAAGCTTCGCACTGCCGCTCGTCGGTGAATTTGATGCGGATTGAAGTGGACTGTCGTGAGTTGCGGTACGCGTCAGCGTCTTGGCAAACCGTGTGCGTGAAAACATGAAAGTGCAATTGGATAAAGTTCGGTGGGTAAATTATAACGACAGTGAATCTCAATATTCACTCGAAAATTTAAACTAGCGAAAGGAAACTAATAGGAGATAATAAATGAAGTTAAAAAAGCCGAAATAATGTAAGGGCAATGTGAAAACGGAAACGAAAGTTGAAGGAAAATGTGACGATCGCGTAGAGGCTGTAGAAAAATAATATATTTTGACCAACAGAACAAAAAAAGAAGATTACGATAAAATGAACTACTGCGTTGCGGCAAGAGAGCTTCAAAAGCGTGCGTTCAAGACGACCGACAAATTAAAAGAGTGATTTAGCTCGCGTTACAGCAAGCTCTCCTTAATTACTGCTTTCTTTAACTATCTTCGCTTTGCCCGCTGTTTCTAGTGACTTTTTCACGGTCCTGGCGGCATGCTTACAGTGCTGGAGAACCGTCAACTTACTTTTCACTGTTGCGCAGCTTCGGTCGTCGGTTCAAATCCTGCACAGAGCGATCCTTAATCGTATCCGTGAGCGGCGGTGATAGCCTTCATTAAGGCTCTTCTGTCATTATAAAAAAGAGGTTGTTAAATCAGCCGATAGTTTTTAAGACAGAGTAGAAAACATAAGAGATTTAAGGTTAACAAATTGAATTGCTATTATTAACCTGGGAAGCCGTGTCCTTGTTCTTCACTTGGTTCACAAGGTCAAACAATAGATGTGACATTAGCTTGCAAGCGAAGGGCATATATATATATATATATATATATATATATATGTGTGTGTGTGTGTGTGTGTGTGTGTGTGTGTGTGTGTGTGTGTGTGTGTGTGTGTGTGTGTGTGTGTGTGTGTGTGTGTGTGTGTGTGTGTGTGTGTGTGTGTGTGTGTGTGTAAGGTCAAACTGTAAATGTGACTTCCTCCTAGAGACGCACTTCTATATAAGGTATAAAGTCAAACTATAAATGTGACATAATCTTGCAAGTGACGTGCATAACGAGCAAGCTCGTGGCAGTTCGAAACATGCCCGCACGGCAATGCTGTGTAAACGTTATTGCTGTGACTCTTTGAGATCCCACGAAAAGCTATATTAACTAGATACGAGAGGTAAGACAAATTGAAACGTTGAGACATGAAACAGAAAGAACTCTTGCAGTTGTGATTTCCAAGTACAATCTCGGCTTTCACGTATTTGGCGAAATTCACTCACTGTACCTCGACTTTGATCCCTCTCACCTCTCCAGCACGTCGAATACTCTCAACTCCCTTGCTGCATGTATTGATGACATCCGGTCATGAATGGCAGCAAACATTCTCAGAATGATTGATGATAGAACCGACTTACTAGTACGGCAAACCAAGCGTGATTCAGAAATTGGACAGGCTGGCGCTAACAATCGGCTCTGCCAGCATATCTCTTAGCAAACATGCACGAAATCTATGTGTTCTGTTTCAAAGTGACCTTTTGTAGACGACCACATGAGCTCCACAGTCAAGTCTGAATACTTTCAGCTACATAACATTGCTAAAGTTTGTTCTTGTTTCGACAGGGATACCACATCAAAATTTGTCCATGCATTTGTGACATCCCGTCTTGAGTTCTCGAACTCACTGCTTGCTGGTCTACTGGCCAGTGCACTCAGGCGCTTACAGCTGGTGCAAAACTCAGCAGCTAGCCTTGTCTGTCGTGAGTGTGGCAGTTGCCACATCACCAACCTACACTAGCTTCCAGTCAAGAAACACAACGACTTCAAGGTTTTGTTACGTACTTTTAGGTCCCTTCATTCTTTGGCTCCAGCCTATCTATAGGACCTGCTCCTCTACTAGGTTAAACATCGTACCACACGCTTTTCGGAATCTAGTTGTCTAGCTACACCTTGTACGAACTTCAAATCCTTTGGAGACCGTGCCTGTATTTCGGATGCTGCGTAAGCCTAGAACTCACTCCTGACTTGCGTCACAATATGTGCTGATATGACCACATTTAAAAAGAAACCTAAAACGCATCTATTTATGAAAGCATTTAGTGAGTTCCTGTGATTCGTTTTTTTGGTGCTTATGCGTGCTGACACTGTGCATGCTGCAACTAACCACGATATTCTTCTCGTCTATCGAGCATGCTACCAACAATCTGATGGTTCTTTCTTTGCACCAAATTTAACGTGCCTGCAAAGAGATAGAGTTCTCTAAGGCCGTTATATCAAATGTGTTACTATTAGTATTACTCGCACGAGCCCCACTGATGAGCTGTATGGTTGCAGGGTTGGTTGGTAGTATCTTATCAACTGTTTACAGACGACAGCTTTTATGTCTTGGTTTAACAGATCCTATAATAGGAATACATTCACTGCAGTGACCTACGATGGCATAGGCTAAGTAACATGGATTTTACCTCGCGACTTTGGATCGTTCATGCGCATGCACACTCATGCGCATGCACAAGACTACAAAGCGATTGTAGAAAGCGAGCCTTGGGCATGCAAAATGAGGTTCTGCCGTCACGAGGTAACTCTATTGTAACTCAATTTGGGTCTTGGACAAAGAGACACGAGGTGTTTGGCCCACACACGCTTTTAAAATGTCTGGCTGACATCTTCTTAAATAAATGACACGTAAACGGGCAGGCTAGAACACACGAGCTTACAATATTTCAATTATCCTATTGCATATTAATCAAATTACTTTGATTTAAGGGCGATTACCAATCTTTCAGCAAATAAAAATGCAAGCTGCTAGGAACTAGACCTCTGAAAGTGACACCAACCGTGAAAGCTGCGAGTGACTTATTATTGTAGGACTCTATTAACATTGAGCAGCGTTCGAAAATTCGAGCTTGTGCCTTATGGGAAACAAGTGTGGCAAACTTCGCGGCAGGTCGAGTATTCTTCGGCTGGCTTCTCTCTCTCTCTTTCTGTCTCTCTCTCTCTCTGTCTCTCTCTCTCTGTCTCCGTGTCTCTGTCTCTCTCTGTTTCTCTCTGTCTGTCTGTCTCTCTGTGTCTCTCTCTCTCTGTGTCTCTGTCTGTCTGTCTGTCTCTCTCTCTGTCTCTTTCTCTCTCTGTCTCTCTATTTCTCTCTCTCTCTCTGTCTCTTTGTCTCTCTGTCTCTCTCTCGCTCTTGAATAGTAGTCTGTGAGTAAGGCGGCGTGCGGCACTAGCTCGATGCAATCGCATGACAGTAGCCTGATCGGGGGGGGGGATGTAGAGGGGGCGGCTCACCGGGTACACACGTCGTCAGGTTCTTTTCCTGGTAATATCAAAATACCTAACAACCAAATTCCGAGTGCAATTCCTAATTTTTTTAAGACTTGATTGATTGGATACCTTGTCTTTCAAGAAATCACTCGCAAATGTATCGTTAAAGCCTACTCCTAATTTTGCTGTAGCACTCTTTATCGCAGCTACAGTTTTTGCCTCATTTCGCACATAATCAGGCTGCCTAGGATCTAGTGAATTACAGCGGCGGCTTCAGCTAGGAAAAGGTCTAAGATGTTTCTCGTTTGAGTTCTTGTGGTTCTGGGTCACTCGATGCTTCGCCGTAGATGAAATCGTGATTAAGTGCTGCCTTATCAAGGTCATTTACTTCTGTGTAATCTTAGTCCAACGTTCTCAGAATTTATTGAAAGGTCAAACAAACGAATACTTTCCTGTGTTAGTGAAACTACCATCTGGAACGAATTCTCCAGGATTACCAGCAGGTAGGCGGATGTGCGGCTCATTATTATTATTATTATTATTAGGTAGGCGCGTTTTCTGGATTTCGTTAATATAAAACCCAACTTATAGCGATGAAATAATTTTCTGCAATCTATCAATTATTCCAGGAATTGTCTTCCACGAAACATAACCGTACTTACCAGATGCAATACCATCAACAATCTCCTTGATGAACAATCCAAGGGCTACTATGCCTGTGACACCAGACAAAAAACCCCAAATACTTTTGTAACAGAGCCAATTACTGTCAACGACCCTAGAACGTTTGGCACAATTATTGCAACTGTATTCGAGGCAGACAAAGAAAGCCATGCTGAAGTACTTCTGAAACATGGAGTACCTCAGGGCTCCGTGCTAGGTCTGGTTCTTTTCACGGTTTATACTCTCCCTCTTGCTGATGTGATTGCCAAGCACAATCTAGGCTTTCACTTCTATGCGGATGACACCCAGTTGTACCTTTGCTTTGATCCGTCCCAGTCTTCGAGCACCTCAAATTCTCTCAACTCACTTGCTGCATGCATTGATGACATCCGCACATGGATGGCAGCAAATTTTCTAAAACTATACGATGATAAAACTAACTTACTAGTTATGGGCAAACCCAGTGTGATTCAGAGATTTGAAAGGCTGACTCTCAAAATTGGCTCTGCCAGCATATCTCCTGTCGAATCAGCTCGAAATCTAGGTGTCATCTTCCAAAGCGACATCTCGTTAGACGACCATATCAGCTCCACAGTCAAATCTGCCTATTTTCAGCTTCATAACACTGCTAAAATTCGGGCTTGTTTAGATAAGGATACCACGTCCAAGTTGGTCCATACATTCGTGACATCTCGTCTCGACTTCTGCAACTCACTGCTTACTGGCCTACCAGCATGTGCGATCAGGCGATTGCAGCTGGTGCAAAACTCCAGAGCTAAGCATGTCTGTCGTATGCAACGCAGTTGCCCCATTACTCCACTTCTCGCCGACCTCCACTGGCTACCAGTCAAGCAGCGGACTTCAAGGTTTGGTCGCTCACTTTTGGCTCCAGCCTATCTCTCAGATATACTACCCCATCTAGTCAAGCATCGTACCACCCGCTTTTCGGAATCCAACACTCTACAAATACCTCGTAGAAACCTTAAATCCTTTGGGGACCGTGCATTTAGTTCGCATGCTCCCAAAGCCTGGAACTCCCTCCCGACCTGCGTCAGAACATCCCCTGACTTGACCACATTTAAAAGGAACTTAAAAACACACCTATTTAGGACAGCATTGAGTGGGTCCCTGTGATTCGTCCTTCATGTGCTTATGCGTGCTGACACTACGCATGCTGCCACTAACCACATTTGCATGTTGACCCTGTGCATGTCACCCCTAACCATATTATTTATTTTGTTTGTTGTTCAAGCATGATTTTACTAACCATTCAATTGCATTTCCCTTTGCAGCAAATTTAAAACGCCTAGAAGGAGATTAAGTTCTCTGAGGGCGCTTTATCAAGTGCATTATTAATATTATTATTATGCAGCCAATTTCGGCGCTAGGTTGATAACGCCGTTGGAAACAAATTCGGCTCCTGTATTCACACCTGAAACAATTTCTTTAGCAGCGTCAAATTCTGCCTTTATACCTTCTGATAACGCACCACATATTAATTTTTTAGAAAGTTGCATTGCAGTTCCTGTTCCGCTACTTAAAGCTTTCGCAATCTTCTTCAATGAATCTTTATTAAAGTCAATCTCAACCGCAATTCCAATACCAATATCTTCAAAATTCACTCTTATTCTTTTACCAGACAATAGTTTACTTACCAGTCGTTTGTTAACATTAAACTTCATTCTACATAGAATGGAACTTATTTCGAAAATTAATGGTACGCAATATTCAGATTTGGACTCTCAATTTAATAAAAATACTGCACTTACTACTCCAATGTCAGTCAGAAGCCATCAATCTCTCATATGCTCTTAGCATTGATCTTAGAGAGCAAGTGTTAGCATGTTAACAAACGTCTCTCCACCATTCGCTTGTTTGGGCAATCTTGGTTCTTTGCTACCTAAAACTAATGCTCTCATGTACTCACAATTAAACTGTACAAACTTCAAAGGAATTTCAGGCTTCTCTGCAGATGGCACTGGTTATACTTGTTCCAGACCTTACAAACTAATCAACTATGGGCTTTGAAGGTAAATGTCAAAATTCTTTGCTGGTGTTTCCAAGGGAAATTTGGACTTGGGCAATAATGAGATGAATAGTCGGCAAGATGGCAGTTCGATTTCCATGCATAAATATGTAAGCGTTGCTAAGCAGCAATGCAGCATAAGGTACCTGATGCTCACTAGTTTTCCCAGCTTGCTTGAGATTAGTTACTTTGGTTAACACCAGCTAACGGAAAGGGCAGAGAAACCTTAGCTTTTGGAACCACTCCTGCAGATATTCTGATACTCGATGCAAAATAGAATTGGGTACGCTACTCCTGTTCCGACATTTATCCCTCGAGGAGTAAACAATTGAGCTTTTGTCTCCAACGTGTTGTGGAGCAGTGATAGACCTCGAGTTTTTGTGGAACTAATTAGTGAAAGCACTTTTGGTGTTACTGGCACTTTGGTAATAGGGATTGACGAATCCTGCAGATACGTGATTAACAACCTTATTGTTAATAAATCTGTGAGTTATATGGAGTTTCTGATTAAAATAGTGTTGAAAATGTCGGTTTGCGAACGAGCAGACCTGTGCGTGAGTAATGGATTTTTGTCGTAATGGGTAAAAATCCATTCGTCAGCACGCGCGCCGCCGTAGAAAGACGTTTCCGGTCTGCTGTCAAAATTTTTAGCAATACTTGCGTGATGGCGGTGGCGAACTGCTGCAGCTGCTGCTGCCGCTGTTACAGTTTCCGCTGCTGCTGCCACCGATGCTGCTGCTGCTGCTGCCGCTGCTGCTGCTGCTGACGCCGATGCTGTTGCTACCACCACACCTTCAGCCGTTTCATCTGCGGTAAATACTCGAGCCGGCAGCATGTTCGTCCGCGGCCTTTTACGGGCGCTTCCATCCGGAAGCTAGCTATTTCCATTCATAGAATTTTTGCTGCGAGTGAGTTGGCTCATCAAATCGGCCGTGAGCTCGCCCTATTCATGCGCTCGCTCGACCGGAGCTGGCGTTGCCTTCGGACGAGTTTCTTGGCGGTCACCGGTGAGCCGCAGAGGGTGCGGTCACGTGGCCAGAGCGGCGGCTAACGCATCCCAAAGCGATGTTACGTTTCGCTCTAGCTTTAAACTAGCTCTTACAGCAATTGCACACACACACACTCACACGCAGACACACAAGCACATGCAAGTAAGAAGAGATTTGAGATCGACATAGGGAGAATACATTTACTTATATGATGTATAATAACCGTGAAGGAAGGTTCGCATTCTAAGACTTCACCATTCGGCCTCAATCTCGCTCCTCGAGCTTATAAAAGAAAGAACACCATGGCTAATTTTGTCTGCAATTTGAAGAGATTTGAGGAGGCCCCAAAATCTCGATAGCGGTCTGCAATCCATTTGGTTCAAGTTGAAATCTTCATCTCGATCGCCATTGCTTGCTTTAGCGGCGGCACGAAGTTGTTAAGAAAGCCTGCTCCGCCATCTGTAGCGGCCCAGGCTGGACACGATCCGCACCGCTAATTCCTCACAACAAAATTATCCGTAATGAGACTTTAGCCCACGGTGACGGTAGAGGCTTTGTATTTAATTTCCAACAGCGAACGGTGCAGGAAGCATTCTTTTTGCGCCCATCACTACCGCTGGTGTATTAGAGAGCTGTTCGCCTCAGGGTTTCGGCCAGGCGATAGGGTGCAAGGCACAGCAGCATCCGGGTAACGAGTTAGAGTCGCGTTGCGAGCGAGCGGTAAAGTCTTTTTTATTTGCCGCTGCATGAGCGCAATGACCACTAGTGGCTGTAGCGGTGCTGCGTAAATATAGCTGCTTAATTAGATCATCTTTTTTCACTTAAGTGTGTTTAATTTGTGTATTTCCTAAACAGTAGAGGCAAGTTAAGCACCCGCCGACGAGCGCCCGCCGAAAAAAGCGCCCGCCGACGAGCAACATAGCCAGCTTATTTCACTACGCACGGATCAGGGGGAGGGCTACTCTCAGCGCCTGCCTCTTCCACCGCAGTGCTCGCCGACTCCCTCGTCAAAAAAATCGGTAATCGCACATTCCAACTGCATGCCACATCGAGTGTCACAGCCCACTCGAGCAACGATCAGCGGATGTGCTGTCAAATGAAACCACACAACCCCGGCTAGAGCACTCACTTTGACCTTTCGTTTCATGTGGAACAGGCCAGAGTTGATCTCGCCCAGATTGTACCCGGGGCTCAAACGAGCAAGGCCACTATATACCAGAGGTGCAAAATAGGCTAGTCAAAACTTTATCCCTAACCCGTGAAGTAGGAATTTGTGTAACTGTAGCAAACTTGCTTGGTTGTTGTTGATTGCTTAAGGGGCACTCATACAAGCAGAGACTATTCGAAACAAAATTGTATACAATACCCTACGAAGAACTCGTGCAGATATCTAAAAAGCGTATTAAAGAAAGTGAGATTTTCATTTTGAACCGTTAAAGCAGTTTTCAGAAGCAGTTAAGTTGGTGGTCTGCTTTCCGGCTGTTTCTGGCGCCGAGCAGACGGGACACTGCGGCTGGCACTCCTACACATAAATGATTACAATTACGTTCTCTGTGTATTGGCTGCCAAGGCCTGAAGTGAAAACAAGTCGGACGAGTAGTCGAAAAAAGGAAATGAGTGGCAGATAGAGAAAGGAGCGAAGAGGACCGGAAGCGGAAGCAAGCAGGTGCCCATAGCTGCATCGCTACAATCTGTAGCGCCTGCACGACGAGGAAGTCGAAGGAAATTCCACGGTCTAGGTCCTAATGAGCAAAAGGAATGATTGCCTACCAGACGATCACAAATTCCTCAGTCTAGGTCCAAATGTGCAAAAGAAACGATCGGCTGCCGAACGACCGGGGGAACGAACGAAACTGGACTGGAAA
This sequence comes from Cristatella mucedo, assembly GCA_009760855.2. Lineage (NCBI taxonomy): Eukaryota > Metazoa > Bryozoa > Phylactolaemata > Cristatellidae > Cristatella > Cristatella mucedo. The sequence goes on from WPIO01000040.1 coordinate 3,520,138, forward strand.
TTGTGCTCCGCCTGCCAAAGGTAGGTAAGCAAGAGACATGCATAAATAGGATCTGCCTGCAATAATCCATGGAGGAGTGTATATTAACTAAAACATGGTCAGAGTGTCCTTACGTTCCTTGCAAGGAACATGATTCGAGTGCTCCTAGTAGTATGTGATTTTTCCATTTCGCACCCTGACCCTCACTCGAGCACACTCCAAAATTCGACCTCGCTGGCGCTCGGTCTCCTTTTGAAGTGGCCCTCCTGAGTGTCACTGTGTCCGAAAAAGAAAAATCAAATCCTACTCCAACAGGCGCTGCTTCTGCGCAATCTAATGCATTTGCAAAGTTTACAGTTTTTATTCCACAAATTGGAGGCTCGTATTGTAAATTACCAATCAAGTTAAGAAATAAGAGATGTGTTATAAATATAAAAAATACAGATGACAACTTTTGTGCATTGTGGTGTATTCTGAGAGCATTACATCCTAGAGAGAATCATCCAGAAACAACTCATGATTTAAGACAAATAATGCTTGAGAAATATTCAGATATACTACCTCTAATAAAACATTTGTTCTTTCCTATAGATGATAAAGATCCAAGAAATCAGTTTATGGTCAATGGCAACATAGCAATTAGAGCAAAAGATATTCCAAAACTTGCAAAATTATTTAATGTTTCAATAAATGTTTACGAGTATAACAACTCAGTTTATCCATTAATTTTTTGTTCAGAGGAAGGTGAAAAACATATAGATTTGCTTCTTTATTCTTATAGAGGAAGATCTCACTATGTACTAGTAACAAATTGTAATGCACTTTGTAGAACAGATAAAGATAGTGGTAGAACAAGATTGTTTTGTAAAAGATGTCTCTCAAGATTTCATGAACAAGAAAAGTTGGATAAACATGTTGCAGAATGTAATTCAGAGAATTGTGGGACTTCAAGAATAAAAATGCCAGTAGCTAATAAAAGAAAAGATGGAACAGGAGATTTAGTTATGTTTAGAGATTTTGACAAAATGATTGAATCGCCATTAACAGCATATGTAGATTTTGAATGTTTACTAGGAACAATTGATAAACCAGAAGAATCAGTAAAAGTATCTGTAAATAAACACAAACCATGCTCTGCTGGATATGTAATTGTAAATCATGAAGGAAAGATTGTAACAGAATATAAGCAAACTTTTGGTGCTGACTGTGTTAAGGAATTCATTTTGTCTTTAAAGAAAGATTGTGAAATACAGATAGAGAATCTAAAAGTAGTACTTCAAAATAATAAAATTTTTGATCGAGAAAATATGACAGAAGAAAAAAAAGAAAATTACAAAAATACATGTTTGTTGGATTTGTGAAAAATGTTTAACTGAAGATCAAAAAGTCCTTGATCACTGCCATCTTACTGGAAAATATAGAGGTGCGGCACATGATGTATGCAACAAGAAACTAAGAATTTGCCCACAAAACTTTAAACTTCCTGTTTATATTCATAATCTAAGAGGATACGACTCACATCTAATTGTTAGTGCTCTTAATTGCGATAAGGATAAGAAACAAGTAATTGCAAATAACAAAGAGAAGTTTGTAACAATAAGTTTTGGAAATCTTTGTTTTTGAGATTCATATCAATTATTACAAAATCCACTTCATAAATTGGTAAAAAATTTGTCTAAAGCAAATGATAAATTCGATATAATGAGACAACACTTTAAAGAAATTGATGATGCAAAGATGTCACTACTAACGAAAAAGGTATTTATCCATATGAGTACATGAATTCTTTTGCTAGATTTGATGAGACAAGTTTACCACCAATTGAGAAGTTTTATTCAAGTATTAGTGGGCATATTTCAGAAGAAGATTATTTTCACGCAAAGAAAGTTTGGAATGCTTTTGAAATAAAAACATCAAGAGAATACCACGACTTATATTTAGCTATTGATGTTTTAGCACTAGCAGATGTTTTTGAGAGATTTCGTGATCTAATAATTACACATTATCAGATAGATCCTGCAAAGTTTATGGCAACTCCACAATTAACTTAGACAGCAGGACTAAAATATACAGGAGTTGTTCTTGAATTGCTAACTGATCCAGATATGTATCTATTCTTTGAAAAAGGAATTCGTGGAGGAATGACACAAGTATCAAAACGTAAAGCCAAAGCAAATAATAGTAGATGTAGCAATTTCAATCCAGATAAGTTGAAGTCATGCTTCTTATATTTTGATGCTACAAATCTTTATGGCTGGGCTATGAAACAATCTCTACCATTTGGAGGTTTTAATTTCTTATCAAATCAAAAAGTAAAATCATGGAATGAAAATAAAAATGATATAGTTGAAAAATTTAGACCTTCATCAAATAAAGGTTATGTTCTTGAAGTTGATATACACTGTCCAAAAGATAAACATGATTTATTTTCTGATTATCCTTTACTTCCTGAAAACATGCAAATAAAGAAGAATAAACACTCAGATTATCAAAACTCTTTTAATAGAGGAAACGATCCAGTTGAAAAGCTGATATTGGATTGGAACCAAAACAAAAGTATGTTATTCATTATCTTAATCTTAAGAATTCATTGCATTAAGATATGAGTTAACACATATTCACAGAGTATTAGAGTTTTATCAGTCCAATTCGCTAGAGTTGTACATTGATAACAACACAAAACTTAGAGGTAAAGCAGCAAATGATTTTGAAGAAGATTTCTTCAAGTTATTAAATAATTCATTATTTGGTAAGACAATGGAAAATGTTAGAGATAGAAAGAATGTTGAGTTACTTAATGAAAATGTAGATGAAGAGTTGGCTAAGATGAATAAAATCTATAGAATTCCAAGATTTTTAGACAGAAAGATATTAACTAATAACATTATCTGCATAGAAAGTAGTAAGGAATCTATAACTTTAAGCAAACCTATTTATGTTGGATTTTGCATACTTGATTTATCTAATATATTGATGCAGAAATTCTATTATCTAACAATGAAAAAAGATAGGGATCAAAAATAAACTTGATGTATACTGATACTGATTTACTCGTCATGGAGATATTTACTGAGGATGTTTATAAAGACTTTATCGATTACCCAGAATCATTAGATCTAAATACTTTTCCGGATGACTATCCTTTTTGGAATGATGATAAAGCAAAAAGTATTATAAAAGGAAATAGTAAAGTTGTTGGCAAATTTAAAGATGAGATAACTAATAAGGTAAAAGCAGCAATATTAGATGAATGTGTTTTTCTAAGACCAAAACTTTACTCTTATACTATTTACACTGATAAAGAAGTATTTAATGATAAAGGAAAATCATTAGGAATAGTCAAAAAAATTGCGAGATGAATGAAATGCTTGATAAGGAGAAAGAACAAATAGGACAATCTAAAAAAGGCGTTAACAAAAATGTTGTTGATAAACACTTGAAACATGAAGACTTTAAAAAACTGCTTAGATAAAAAGGTAGAAAAGAAATGTGAGCAATCATTGATTAGAAGTGAAAAGCATGTTATGTATGCGATTAAACAAAACAAAGTAGCACTATCCGCCTTTGATTCAAAACGATACTGGTTAGACTGTGGAATCTGCAGTTATGCTTATGGTCACTATAGAATCGCTGATGCATTGAGTAACAATCTAAATCCAGGACGATGTAATACTTGCAATATTGGTGCTATTAATATAGATGCCAAAACGAAAGAGTGAAAATATTATTGAACCTGACGCAAAAGTAAAAGTCGAACATGATATTCGAGAAACAACAAAAGAGTTATATGAATTACAAATAGAAATGGAGTATGACAGAGCAGAAGAAGAGTTAATTTTTGAAATGGCAGGAAAAAATTTACATTAAAAAATAAAATTCATTATTATAGAAATGGAAAAAGTTGAAATTGAAAACGAAAAAGTTGAACAAGTTGAGGAAACTGAATACGAGTCTGATGACCCAGATTACGAACCAGAAGATGAGTCTGAAGAATACAGCAGTGATGAAGATGAATACGATTCTGATGAAGGTTATGAACAAGCATTCTGTTTTGAGGAAGAAGTAAATTATGTTAATGAAGAAGATGAACTATAAAAAATTTATATTGATATAGAATGGATGTTTCAAGAATTTTGAGCTGTGAACAGTCAAGAGATATGGCTCTTAAAATTTGTCTACAAAAACTAAAGAAAGTAGATCAAAGAATTGTCAAGCATTCACCTGATAAACTTATTCAAGATTTAGATAGTTCGTATATTAGTGTTCTAGTTGAGATTTGCGATACTTGCGATAAACTAATGGAATGTAGAAGTAAAATAAATGAAATGTTAGTAGAAGCAGAAAAGAAATCAAAAACTCCAAAAACTAAACAAGGTGTTCAGATCAATTAGTTTTATATATTTTTTTATAATAGTATAGGAAAATATCGGCAGCAAATGAAGTATCTGATTCCAATCTTGCCACATCTGCAGCTTTGCTGAAAGCATATGTTGATTACCTTGTAAAATCTAGAATGACTGCTTATGATCAACAGACACTCGACTCAGATATCTCAATTATGACAGATACATCTGTTAAAAAGTTTTATATTGATGATGATGAGTGTGACATTGAAGCGCAAAAGGTAATCGATTCTGGAATGGCAAGTATAACAACCGACCTTGAAGCAACAGTCAGATCGAAAGTTGATACTCTTCTTGATACACCTGGAGAAATCTCTAGTTATACTACATGGATTGCTAGTCAGCTACCAACACTTTCAATAGTTATATCAGGCGTTGCAGGAATTAAACCAGATATCTCTGGAATTGTTAAGGATGAATTCTATGCAATTCTACCTGATATATCTGATGGAACTAGTGCTAGACAAAAGGCAACACTTGCTGCTCTAGTCACCCCAGTTGCTCCAGAAGTTGTTGCAGATCCGAATGTCCCAGTTTCTGATACAATTCCTACAACAACTTTATAATTATTTTATTTATATAGAAATGAATGTAGAAACTAGAAGTAAAGATTTTCTTACAGTTGCACAAGGACAACAGACTATAAAAATTTGCTCATATCCAATGGGAAGAATTAAAGATATTAGAAGTACACTATTAGAAGCATTAAAATTAGTTTTAGAATATAAAGCTTTAAGAGTATATCATTCAGAAAAAGAAATGGCATATATATTTACAAAAGTTAGAGATGGATCAATCTTTTCAGAGTTTCTTAAAGATTTGAAAATAGATAAAATAAATAGTCTTAAATCAGAAGCGTGCTCTAAAAAAATAGAATTAACAAAACAACAAACAGGAAAAGAATGTAGTTTACCAACAGAGTTTATTAAAGAAAGTTTAGAATGGAGGTAGTCCTACACATCTGTAATATCAATTGAATTCAGAGATGAGTGTATTATACCACCAACTAAATCAATTTCAATAACATCTAAATTATTTGGAGTTACAAGATTATTAATATAACTTAAAACAGGAAACTCAACAGCAATAAATATACTAAAACTTCAATTACTGTTATTATAAAATGTTATATAATCACTTATTAATATGTAGTCACCTTCAATGCCGTTTTATTTAATATTAAGAAAATTAGAAATTAAGAAATTTGGAGAGTAAAGTTTTTGACAATAATTTCTAACTATAAAATTTTTATTAAAACCATATATAAATAATTCCATTTTAACATTTGAATCATTTACTCTAGTTAAATTAATTCTTTTAATATAATTGAGCTATCAGTTTGTTCTTTATGAAAAATAGTTTAGGTTAATCCATCAGAAATTGTAAACATTTGAGTAACATCTGCATTATAAATATCATTTATTTTTATTTTTAGTTTTAAATAATTTAGTTTTTTTCTTGCTGGAATATCGGATAATCTAGCTAAAGATGAATTATTACCACTAGAAAGATTATATATACTATCAATATTCAATATTCCGAACATTTTTTATATAGGCGTTTTTTTTAGATAATACATTTCAATAGAAAGTCCTATGAAACAGTTAATAGGCATATGAGTTCTAACTGCATCTGCATTTAAGGTTCCAGTAATAGTATCTAGAACTCCTGCTTTTTGATCAGTGTATTCTTTTGTTGCAATATCATTTCCATTAATTGGATTTGCTATACTGACATATTTTTTTGAGTTTGCAGATATGTTTCCTCTTATAACCTGATCTGAATCTTGTCTTACATAGTTGTCATTAGCAAACAATTTTCCAACAACTTCCAATGGATCTATATTATTTCCAATATTTAATATTCTATTTTCACTCATATTCAGTGTTCCAGTCATCTGTAAATCTTTTCTGTTAAGCATTATAATACTGCTATATAAATAGTAATATATATCTTCTTATCTATAAGAGTTGAACCACATATAAAAGTAGAACTGACAGCTATTTTTTTATTCGAATCTAAAATATAACCACCATGCAACTGATCATTCTGTGTTGTTAGTGTTGATGGTATAGGCATAAGCACTTTTGTTTTATTGCCCATTATATCATCACTGTAAGTATATTCTACTGCAAGAATAAATATACCAGCAGGAACTGTAATATTGCTAATATTAGTAATCCATCTACCATTAAATGTTTTTCCATATATTTGTGTAGTTAGTGATCCATCCATAATTCCTTTAAATTTTACAGTTGCGACATTCCCATTTACTCTTTGAAAGTACCCAAGATTTACGCCATCATTAGGATTTATAGGATCATTTTTTACTGCAATTGGAAAGTTTCCCATATCTAAAGGTCCATTAATAGTTCCACCTTTTAAGTTAACAAAATTATCATCGGCATATTTCTTATTGACGACATCATATGGAGTTGTAGAAGCATTGTCAGTATTAACAGCTAAACTAGCAATAGTTAGCACACCATTAATTCTTCCACCGGTTTTTGGTATTTTTGTATCAGCATAATTTTTTGTAGCTGCATCACTTGGATTAACAGGATTTGCAAGATCTATCAGTCTATGATTATTCATATCAATATCACCATCAGCAGTTGTTCCTCTAGATACTTTTGTAACAAAGTTTGTATCGATATACTTTCTGTTTACAGCATCTGTAGAATCAACAGGATCTCCAAGATTTTTTATTAGGTTTTGATTCATATTTAAAGTTCCATTCATAATATCTCCTGTTTTACGAATATAATTTTTTTGGTTAGATCCTTTTCTACGATAACCGAGCGACATTCTATAGAATAGTAATAATAAAGTCAATATATGTAACATTACTAGCAACTGTAAGATTATTAATCATATAAGTGCATGATCCATCGATATTTATTACTAAAAGGAAAGTACCAGATACCCCCCCCATAAGTGTTATCACTAGTTAACTCTAAAAACACTCCAGTAGTATTAGAACACCAGAGAATATTGGATACTGTTTGAAAGTTTGTTACTGGTCCAGCAACAAAAGTTTTATAAGGTGTTGCATAGCCGATTACACTTCCTTGCTGATTAAAAACTGCAATATCTGCAGGGGTTGTTTTCAATGTAGAACTTTCTGTTCCTGTTCCATTTAGATTAATATTAAATATGTTTAACGGAGCAATAGTTGAAGCACTTGTAAAACCAGAAAGCCTTAAATACAAAGTAGAACATTTATAAGAATCAACAGATTGTTTTGTTACAACATCTGAATTTTTCAAAGAGGTAAGTAATTCTGTTTGATCCTAGATCAAGATTACTATTAGAGTTGCCATTGAAAGCTTGAGACATACTTTTTAGTAAACCATAGTTTATTACTTTGTAAGGCCTAGAATCTTGATAGTCAGTTCCATCAGCAGATCTTCCAGATATACCAGTGATGTTTTTACAGTTTAACTGAGATAGCATTTTTGCATTATTCTTTGGAAGTAAGTCAGATAAATTAGAAACAGAAGCTATTTCTCCAGAAACATTAGTTGCAACAGTATTAAAGAAGTTTGAATTAAGAGCATAGTCTAATCTCATTGCATCTCCATCATTTACTGGAAAGCCAAGATTTGTAATGCCATTTCTATTAGCATCAAGATCACAAAAAATATGACCATTAATCTTACTAACATTATCCATTCTTATATATATGAAGAAAATAAAAGGTGGAGATCTGAAATCTGGCTTAGATACAACTAAAGAAGTATTATCAAGAACGACAACAGCAACTGAGATTGGATCAAAAGCAATTATAAAAGTAGCTCCTAAGATTGCAATGAAACTGAGTCTACATGTATCAAATAAGATTGCAACTATTGTTCCAAAAGTTTTGCAGTCATTCAAAGTAATTGGAACTGCTACAAAAGCACTTGGAGGATTTCTATCAGGAATAACAGGAATTGTTGATCTTGGTTTATTCATAAAAGAAATCGTAGATGATATTTCTTCTGGAAAGTATGGTAATGTCTTTTGGAAAACAATTACAGAAAAAAAAGAAGGACTGTCAAAAATGGTAGCAAGTTTAGAGGTTGGCTTTTACATAAACGAGATTTTGCTAGAAGCTGAAAGAGCTAACTCTGGTTGGTACTTAGATCCTAGTAGATTTCTTTCAGATACATTCGGAGAAGAGGTTAATTGGAACGCTGCTCAACTAGATCCTCATGCGTGGAAAAAGAACTTTCTTGAAGTAAGCTCAGGAGGATTTCTGCTTGCAATTCCAGCATTAATAGCAAGTATAGCTTCTGTTATTGGAGCAGTTGGTTTAGGTGTTTCAATGTTTCAATATCAGTCGCTGGATTGATTAAGAAAATAATAGACAGTACATAGATATACAGCTAAGGCACCACCGATGGACACCCATGAAGAACGAATGAGTGCTTTGAATTTACAAAGTGAAAGACTAAAGAATGCAATTGTGGATATAAAAAATACGATAGAATTACTTGATAGAAACATTGATATTGATTTGAGTGACAAAGTGCAAAACTCAGAGGTAAAAAACAGATTAGATTATTTGAAAACAGGTAAGCAGTTAGTTGAGGTTTCTGGAGCTAGTTATTCGGATAAGTTAAAAGAAGATATAAAAAAGTAGAAAGTAGTACTGTTGGAGGAAAAAAGACTTGCGACTATAAAGCTGAGAGCGCAATGTTACTAGCTAATCTTTATGCGCAAGGTAAATCACAAGAAGAAATACATAGAGAAGTACTAAAACTAAGAGATGATTTGAAAAAACGCTGTAGAAATTAAAAGTCTGTATGTCTAACTATTTTTTAATCTTCTGTTAAACTATAAGTAAAATTTAATCTTGCGAATTGCAATTGTAGGCGTATTGCAGCAATGTCACGTATTTCAGCGGCAGTTACAGGATTATTGAATAAGCCTAAATGGTATTGCTGTTTGTCTACACAAATATATGACATATTTATTTGCTCTCTTGTTAAAACTAACGCCGATATAATTGGAAGAAGTATTTTTTCGCTTTTCATTGTTTCTATTATTTTCTGAATTATTAGAAATTCTCAGATTACTAATTCTATTATCAGATTTAATAGAATTTTCATGATCAAGTTCAAAAGCTGGCATCTCCTTATATACAATCATCCATGCAATTCTATGAACCTTATATTGCTTTAAATCAATAAATATAACCCTATAGCCATCCTTATCAAACGAGCCGGCTTCACTTCCAATTCTTGCTTTACCACCTCTATTTACTCTCCAAAAGATTTTCCCAGTATCTGGGTTATAGTCTAATAGCTCCATAACGCGTTCTCTCAATTTACTAATCTGATCTTGACCCATTTTAATATATAATAGTTTTATTTGTCTTTAAATAAAATTTATTTTATTATAGAATGGAATACCATGAGGTAAAACTAAACCTATCAGAACATCAAGTAAACTTGATACATAAGTCAGATAAACCTATTTCAATTAGACTAAAAAAAGAAGATCTATCAGGTTCAATTACAATCTTTGTAACAAAAACGCAACTAAACAAAATTTAAAAGTGCAAATCTAAAAACACTGGCTTACAACTAAATCTAAGTTTAAAGCAATTGAAGCAGAATAGAAAAGTTGGTAAGGGTATAGTAGATTTCATAAATAAACTAACTGGAAACCGTAAAATGCACATGAAATTACCTTCAGGAGTAAAATCTGAATTTGTACCAGATGGTTCATTCAACAATACTGGTCGTTACAGCTATGCCGGTCCAGGAACCAAGTTTACTCAAAGGATGAATGAATCTTATGAAGGCGTGAACGATCTAGATAGGTCTGCTTTAGTGCACGATAGCTTATACACCGAAACTGGATCAATGACTGAACCTAAAAGAACAGAAATAAGAAACTTGTCAGACTTAGTTCTTGCTGAATCTGCTGCTAGAATTGCGCTTGATCCTCGTCAACCAAATTACGTACGTGAAGATGCTAAGACTGTAGCAGCCGTCATGGCAGCAAAAAGCAAATTAGGCTTAGGCCTTAGTGGAGCATTAAACGACTCATTTGCTACTGATTTTCTAAAAGATAAAATAAGTAATCCTGCTAGCCTAAATAAGATAAAAAAATTATGCTCGCGGAATCGTTGATAGAATGCTTGATATCACTCGGAAAAGGATCTAAAAAATTTTAACGTACAAACTAATTTTTATTTTTATATTTATTCTTTTAAAACTCTGCTGGATTGAACCTTGATCTCTTTGGTAAACTATAAACTTTTACTTGGTCAATCTTTAGTCTAATATTTAATCTTTCTTCATTATTATAGTATTCTTTTGAAACATAACTACCATCAAGAATTCCAGTGATACAAAAATCATTTCCTAATTTTTTTAATTACGTCTGCTGGACTAGGTACTTTAGTTTGTTTATTATTCTCATCAAACATAATACTAGATTTCTTTGCAAAATCAAATCTAATTCCAATTGTTGACCTTGCACTAGCATCAAATGCTTTGAATTCTAATTGTTCACTTGATCTATCTACAATGTTTTGAATATAAGGAAGTGATTCTTCTGTTAAACACACCCACGCACTAAGATAAGGTTTTGAATCCTTTGAAATTTTCTCTTCAACATGAACATGTGCAGGCTTTCCTTTAGGAATAACAACTGCAGAATTTTGGAGGACTACAAATTTCTTTTCTTGATTTTCCATTCTATATAGTGGAAATATTTTATTTAATTCAAATTAATAATCCCATGACTGTACCAAAATCAACAAATTCCATTTATTTAAGGAAGATTAAGCACCTCATTCCACAATCCGTTTGATTAAACTTTTGCAGTTGGAAAGTCTGAAAACTTGGTGCAACACCGAAATAATTACTCACTTCTGGCATTGGAGGAGCACCGAATGAGTCAAAGTAAAAACATAGATCTCCAATTTTTTTAAGAGCTAACCAATGATATATTGCTTAATCTGATTTTCCAGTATTGCAAATAAGACACTCATTCTGTTCTGGAGAAATTAATTCATCTCTTGCAAATACACCTCTGAAATTTTTATATCTAATTCTTTAACATTTTGGTTTATTTCTATATCAGTTAGTGGTGTACTTTTTAATTTTTTTTTAAATTGTTGATAGTTCTTTTTAGTTCAGAAAGTATTTGTTTTTTACTCATATCACCACCACCAAACTTCTTTCCATGACTCAAAACTCCACCACCAAACTTTTTACCATTAGATTGAACTCCACCACCTAACTTTTTACCGTGGCTCAAAACACCTTCACCAACAGATCTAAGCTTGACAAACTTTGACTTTTTACTTTCACAAATCACACAAATTGCTTTAATCATTCCTCTAAGGCCTTTTGTACTATCAATCTCGACATACTCTTCATGAATGCTATCTGTAGGCTTCTTACATTTCAAGCAGTAAATTTCCATTTCTATAATATAAAAACTTTTTTTAGTATAGGAAATGTCTCTTCGAGTAAGGGCGTTTAATTTTGGACAAGATGTAGATACTGGACATAAAGAACCATTGCCGAGTGTACCAATTAGAGCTTTAGTTTTAGGTCCAAGTGGTTCAGGTAAGTCACAACTTATCATGAATTGGATATTTATGGAATGGTTAATTATGATTGTTGTACAATTATTGCTTCAAGTTTAGATCAAAAGTTGTATCGCGGACTTATGTCAGTGACAAAAGAAAACAAAGCTTATTCTTGGATTAACGGAATTGATGCTATGCCAGAAGTAGACTCGTGTAAGAACCGCAAGAATGTAATTGTACTTGATGATTTAATGACAGGAGATCGAACTAAAATATTAGACTATTTCACACGAGGAAGACATAAAGGTTTAAACCTTTTAGTACCTTGCTCAAGGATTAACTAATATACCTAGGAGAGAAATTAGAAATAATGTAAATCTAATAGTAATCTTTAAGAAAAACACAACTGACATTGAGTATATTCGTGATGCCTACGTTGGAGATGTTGATAAGAAACAATTTAGAGAATGGGTTAACTCTTGTACTAGAAACCGTTTTGGTTATTGTATAATAGACCTAACAAAGACTGAGTCAGAAGGCAGATTTTGGTCTGTTGATTCAGAAGGAAAGCAATTAATGAGATTTTTTAATTCTTAATAGATATAGTAAAATGTGTAATGGGAAAATTTGCTCTAGTGGTAAAAAACCTTACAAAGGAAGTGTTCAAGAGGCATTAGATTATGAAACTAAACTGCAAAACCTGCAAGATCTAAGAGATGCAAATATTCTAGAAAACTCTGGTGAGATACAAAGGATAGAATCAGAAATTGCTATAAGAGATGCTGCTGAGTATAGACTAAACGAGCAAGCATCAGAGAGATCTACTGATAACTCAGGTAAAGTTGTTGTTGAGAAACTTAAAAGAATTAGACCTAAACTTGCACTACAGATAGAATATAAAGAACAACTGCAGAAAGTTTTGGACTACAAACAAAAAACAGACATATCAAGTCATATTCAAAAAGCAAGAACAGCTGTTCGTGAAGGAAAGCATAAAAAAGCTATTACTATAGCAAATCAAGCAAAGACATATGCAGCGAATCTAGAAATACGAGAAGCTATTGATGCTGCTCAAAAAGGTTTAGCTGAGGAGTTAAATATAAATCCAACCACTGGCACACCAAAGAAAACTCAAGTACAAGATTTTGATAAAGCTGAACTAATTAAATTACTTAAATAAAAAACGGATATATCCCAAGTTACGTACCAAGAATAATAAATGAGATTGATAGTACAAATAAAGATTTAAAACTATATGAACTTGGACAAAAGCTTTTTAATGAAAAAATGTATACTCCTAAACAAGAACTAGAACAGACTGCTCATGATATCTTAGAATACACAATGGGTTATTATAATAAACTTGATGGTAAACAAGTTGATGCAATAAAAAAAGCATATACGTTAACAGTTGTAAAGAAAGATTTACTTGATATTATTGGAGCAAAGAAATCTATTGGAATAAACAAACAAGTAAAAAAGATTGTGCAGAATCTTAGTGGAGAGAATCTTTCCAATGTTATTTCAGAGTTAGATAAAAAGAAAAAAAAAGAAGTGTAAAAGAACAAAAAGTTTTAGATTATTTAAAACAAAAAGTTGGTAGTGGCACTGAAATAATACCATTAGTTGTAAAGAATGATTCAGAAGTATTTGATAAGATAGAATTGTGGATTCGTGAACTTGCTGCTGGAAATACTGGAGTAGTAAATTCTATTAGTGCTGCTGTTGATTACCTTGCAAAATCTAGAAAAGTGCCAAAGTCATACATTGCTAAAATTAATAAACTTTTATATGATAAATAGAAAATGTCGGATCTTCTTGGTGTGGCTATAGATATCCTAAAAAATGTTGAGTCAATCAAAAAAGATACCATTGCAGGTAAGGACGGGTACGTTTTTAATATAAGTGGAACTACTAATCCTATCAGAGTAAACATCAATAACCCAATTAAACTTAAGAATAAAAGGTTTAAGGTATGCTTCAAAAAGTTTGTCGGAACTAACTCTATTAAAAACATTACATCTGCAAATAATACTTTTGTTTACAGGATACAGGTGGATCTGATCGAATAGTAAGAATACCACCTGGTATATATGCTGCTGTATCTGATGATGTAAATATTGGGATTGCTGATACAATAAATAATTCTATTGTATTATCTGGAAGTGATAAGTTTGTTTTAGGTATTGATACTGCTACTTCTAATTCTTGGATTACTATGCCTGCTGGGTTTACATTTGCTGCTGCTAAGTCTACCATAGCTCCATTACTTGGATTTACTGGAACTGTTTATACAACAGACAAGACACTTCCATTAGATACATATAGTGCAGCTCCTAGAAAACAGTTTACCCAAGTAGTTGTAGATCCAGCAGAAAACATTATTTCAGAGAATGAAGTTTTTGTATCTGACCTAAACTTAATTCTTATAAACTGTAATTTGGTTGCGAGCGAAACAAGTTATATAAATAATATCGAAATCCAAGCTCTTTGAAGTTTTGCTTATAATTTCTATCCTTGGGAACAAATGGTATATGAGCCGAACACTCTTGAATATCACAATCTTGTTGGAGAATCTATTTCTGATATATTGATTACTATTACAGATCAAAATTTGAAAGTTTTAGATTTTGGTTTGCAGCAGATTACTGTTGTAATAGAAATTATTGAGATATAATATAAGAATTTCAATAAGAATAACTGGAACCACTAGTTCTGATCCAAAAACTCTTGTTCCACCGTTAATGCTTGGATCAGATTCTGGATATAACAAAATAGGCTTACGTAGAGTTGAGTTTACATACACAAACAGAATAATAACATATGTTACTCATGGTGTAAACGATATGCTTTGGTACAGATCAAATATTGTTAACCCTAGCAATTGTTCTACTGCAGTCCCAGAAGGATACTACGATAGTTCAAAATTTGTCACTTACCTAAATAATGCTTTAATAGCAGCAAAAGCATGTTTAAATCCAGCAGGTAGACCTACAACAAATGGTATAAAATTTAGTGTAGATACTGATATAAAATAATTATGCAAGTTGATCAAGACTATCTTGTGCTATTAGGAACAAATTCTGGAATAATCAACTCTATTGGAGACACTTTAGGATTTAGTTCAAATTTGCAAGGCACATTTGATCCTGCAATGGTTGGTGGAACGCCATATGAAGCTGTAGAAAAAGCAATGTATTTCTCTGGTACTTATAAAGCTTGGAATAAAATGCAACTTCCTGATAATTCTGGAGTAAAATGGGTAAGTATTGATTGTGATTTGGTAGATCCTAATAAAAACTATGTGAACATAAAAAGGAATTTTTAGAACAATCTACATCTTTATATTTGATTGTTATTAATGATATTAATCCAGGAGAAAAGGTTGACGTGCACATTCCAAATATCTTATTCTTACCAACTCGTGGAGACATTGATGCTGTAAGTAGTATTAGAATTAACTTAACAGATCAAAATAAAAATACAATAAATACTATTACAGATGTTATAGTTACAATAGAAATTTCGAAATAATATAGGGTGGGTAGCTATGCTAGAATTGGTCATGGTAGAATAACTGGTGGAAAATATCATGGTTCTGGTTTGCTTGATAAGATTGTTGATGGTGTTGGAATAGCAGCGCCTGTACTTACTGGATTAACTGGGCTTAGTATGAATATTGCCAACAAAGGAATTGAAATGCATCAGGCAAGAAAATTAGCTGAGTTGCAGACAAAGAAAGAAAATATTGACCAGGAATATGCTAATAAACGAAGAGAACTTGATGACAAACTTGATGAAGAAAGAAGAAAGAAAGAACAAGAGTATGAGTTGGAGAAACGTAAAAAAGAAGAAGATTATGATAGAAAGATGAAAGAGATTAATCTTGAGATAAAACGAGCAATGCTTGATAAACTTAAACCCAAAAAGAAATACAAAGCAAAGATGGAGGATTCTGAAACTGAAGATTATTCAGAAACGTTAAAAGAAAATTATCCTAAGGCATACAAGGAAATAGAAAGAATTATAAAAGAGAAATCTGCTGTTCCTGCTATTATGCCTAGAGCTGATGGATATGGTGGATATATGAAAGAAATTTGTGCTGGTTTATACATTCAGAATAAGAAATAAATTTTTACTTTTTTATATAGAGAAGAAATGGCAAGTGCTCCAATTGAGAACATACTCGAATTATGTGATCCTAGTTTTCCTAACTACACAATTAAAGATTACAATACAGAGAATTTTATCAAAGCAATGGAAGCGAGACTGATAATATTGCAAACAAACTTGTTACGTTTACTGTTCTTGGAGAGCAGCATCTCTGTTATGTGTTGTCTGATGCTTATCTACTGCTTGAAGGGCAATTACAGGTTCAGCAGACTGCAGCAAATAATACATTCATTGCACCTCCTAGAGCTTTAAGTGTTGGTCTTGTTAATAATGCTGGAGCGTGGTTATTTAGTTCGATGAGAATTAGACTTGGAGCAGAAGAAATAGAAACATATTCTCATAAACAAGCTCCTGGAACTGTAAAAAATCTTATTGGTTACCTTACTTATCCAAATGATTATAATCGAACAGAAGGACCTGCCACCGGTTGGAAAAAAGATGAAGCAAGTTCAACTGGTGGAGCAGTTGCTAATAATATTGGTTATGCATATAGAAGGTTTTTAACAAGTGGCATTGCAGATAATGTAGGAACGTTTAGTATTTCACTTCCTCTTTCAAGTTTATCTGGATTTTGTGTGGATATGAATAAAATTCTTTATAATATTCCATTTACGCTTGAAATGACATGAGTTGGTCGAAGCGATTTTGATGCTATAATGACTGGAGCATCTGCTGCTGGAGCTGCTGGTAATGCAATTACAACAAGAAACGTAACAGGTGGAGCTGGAGATGGTCAATGGGTTGGATTTAAAATTAATATGTCAAAGATGAGATTGATGGTTCCATGTGTCACTCCTAAAGAAAGTATTCAAAGAGCGCTTGCTGATATATCAAGTGAAAAAGCAAAGAAAATTAGACTTAATTACAGAGTCAGACGTTATGAAAACATTACAATATCTAGCTTTAATCAAGGCTTAAAATTCACTAAAAGTCTATCTGTACAAAACACAATTGATAAAGTCAGGTGGTTAATTGTTGCTGCGCAAAACTTTAATAAATTTGATAGCTATACTGTGAATGTAGGCACGTATAATCACTGCGATATTAAAAATGTAACTGTACTTGCTAACGGATCAAAACAGTATCCAGCTGTCTCTAGAAGTAGCTACTTTAAAGACGGAAAATGCTCAACTGCATATCTAGATTTTACACAGTTTAGAAAGCAGTATCTAGGATTAAATGAAGTTACAGAACCTGTTGGTGTGACATATCCAGAATGGCTTATGCTATATCCAATTCATGTAGTTGATCTGCAATATAATGATGAACCATTGAGAGTAACTTCAAAACTTGATGTAACTGTTGAGTTTAACTCACAAATTCCTGCTGCAGCTGCTGCTGCCGATCAAACAAGTGTTATGATTCATTATCTAACTATCTGTGAAAACAGTGCTGAACTTACTTCTAATGGCAATGGTTCACAATTTACATGCAGTAAAGGAACATTTGTTTATGATGGAGCTGACATTTAAAAAAATTTAAACCAGAAATATAATGAATAAATTTGATTTTTTGCAAGGTTCAGATGAATGGAAAAAATCAATGTCTTTGAATATTGGAGGCTCAGAGGTTTACTCAGTGCTTGGGAATGATCTAGTATTCGGCGACCAAACAGAAATGGATATAGAATTAATTGCAAATAGAAAACTAAAAAAATACATGGCTAATAATTATAGTATGAGATTTCCTCCAATGATATTCGGTAAAGTATTTGAACCTATTGCTGCAAAGTTTTTAGAAATGAAAATTAAAGTAAGACTTGATAACGCAAACGATTGTTTTAGTAGTGATGGCGTATACAGATATTCTCCTGATGGAATAATAGATAACAATACATTAGTAGAAATAAAATGTTTATGTAGCAGAAATATTATTGATGATTTTATACCTAAACAATATCACGCACAATTCTTATCAGGTTTACATGTTTTAAAACTTAGTGAATGCTTTTACTCTGAGTTTGAGATTTTTGTTCCTGGATTGAATTGTGAAGAACCTCCACCAGATTATATAGCAGCTGGTAATGTAAGAAAAACTAATACTGATTTGGATATGCCACTTAGAGAACCAATTTTTATGCTATTACTTAAAGATGAAAAGTATTTTGATTTGAATTTGATATTATAAGTAAATATGGCAGATTCAACAATAAGAAAGCAAATGGCTATGATATAAACTATTATATGAAAAGATGTTTAATCCAAGTGGTAGAAGAAGATGATCCTTGTAGATTTGCTAGAATAATTCCTATTGTTAACGAAGTGCTAGATAGATCGAAAATTTTAATTAATAACTATATAGGTGAGTCGAAGACATCTTTGTGATGTGTGCGTTAGTAGAATAAATAGTTATATTCTATCAGATCTTGATGCAAATGGTAATAGAATTATTAATATGAGAGATCCTGTGAATGATGGTGATGCTGTAACTAAATCATATGTAGATGCAAACTTTATTGTAAATAGTGGTACTTCTTTAGGTCTTCAGAATAGACCAATTACAAATCTTGCTCCAGGAGTTAATTCAACAGAAGCTGTTAATGTTAGTCAAGTCTTGAACTATGTAAATAAATCTGGAGATACAATGACTGGAGATTTAAATATGAATAGTTTTGCTATTACTTCTACATATTGGAATTCTAGTGCCACTACACCAACAGTTTTACCTGATGATTTTTGTGTTACTTATGGAGGATTAAAACGAGATGTGTTATTGAAGAATTCTCCTACTACAACAAATTTAAATATGAATATTAATTCTATAATCAATGTTGCTGAGCCTGTTAATTCTTCTGATGCTGCAACGAAATCCTATGTTGATAGAACAGTTAAAAAAATAACAGAAGTTGTTGTACTTACATTTAATCCTAGAGCAATGAATTCTATTATTAATATTTCTACTGCATATTCTTGGACAAATAAAAATAGTCCTCCACTAATAATACTAAGCGCAATGGTTGTTGGGTCGTTTAACTGTATACAACTAAAGCCTAGCAGCGATACGACAATAGTGTCAAAAGATACACGTGCTATAAATACATCGCCGATTGGAACAGATTTTAAGTATTATGCATACTTTACAAGAATCCCAATAGAATATTATTATGTTGATAACCTAGGAAATATGAAAGTTAATCTATTAATTTCTTACACAAGTGCCTGAAAAGTATAAGTAAACTATTATAACAATTAATTCTTTTAATTTTGTTGCTTTATGCTTACCTTTTACTAGCGTAAATAGTTTTGCTATATGCATTATTGATTCGTGTTCTAAGCAATGATGATTGCAGAATAATTCGGAACACCTTTTTTAAAGTGTTTCTTTGCTAAACAGTATATCTTTGTAGGTCTTTGTTTAGAATATTTATTCTTTGCATAATAACAATCTGCACAAATAATTATTTTGTTATTTCTTAAAACACCACAATCGATTTCTGTTTCTGTGTTATCTAAATCGCAGATATCGCAACGCATTTCATGCTTTAACTTTGGTCTTCGTTTAACCTTTTGGAAAACTGGATGATCTGACTCTAAGTATTCAATTTCGCTAAATGATGTCGAACAAGTATCACAAAATATTTCCATTTCTATAGAATGTCATTTTAAACTCTAAATGAAAGAAAAAAGGAAGGGAAATTTAATCCAGACTCAGATATAAGCCAGATATTCAAGCCAAGCCCGAAAGTAATTCCAAAAGGCTTCTTTAATACTGTTGAACCGAATGAAAGTCATCAGGCAGACATTGTGTATATAATAATAATAATAATAATATTGCACTTGATAAAGCGCCCTCAGAGAACTTAATCTCTTTCTAGGCGCTTTACATTTGCTGCAAAGTGATACGCAATAGAATAGTAAGTAAAATCATGCTTGAAAAACAAACAAAATGAATAACATGGTTAGGGGTTACATGCACTGGGTCAGCATGCAAATGTGGTTAGTGGCAGCATGAACAGTGTCAGCACGCATAAGCACATCGAGGACGAATCACAAGGACCCACTAAATGCTGTCCTAAATAGGTATGTTTTTAAGTTTCTTTTAAATGTGGTCAGGTCAGGGGATGTTCTGATGCAGGTCGGGAGGGAGTTCCAGGCTGTGGGAGCATACGAGCTAAATGCACGGTCTCCAAAGGATTTAAGGTTTGTATGAGGTATTTCTAGACTGTTGGATTCCGAAAAGCGGGTGGTACGATGCTTAGCCTGACGGGGTAGTATATCTGACAGATAGGCTGGAGCCATAGAATGAAGGGACCTAAAAGTGAGCGACAAAACCTTGAAGTCAATCCGTTGCTTGACTGGTAACCAGTGCAGGTCGGCGAGAAGTGGAGTAATGTGGCAACTGCGACGCTCACGACAGACAAGCCTAGCTGCAGAGTTTTGCACCAGCTGCAATCGCCTGATCGCACATGCTGGTAGGCCAGTAAGCAGTGAGTTGCAGAAGTCGAGACGAGATGTCACGAATGCATGGACCAACATGGACGTGGTATCCTTATCTAAACAAGCCCTAAATTTAGCAAGCCGAATGATTCTGGTTACAAATATGCTTTGAGTGTTATTGATGTTGTTAGCAGATATAAAGACTCGAGACCACTTAAAACAAAGTCTTCTAAAGAGGTAACACAAGCCATAATAGATATTTATACAAAAAGTTTATTGAAATGGTCAAAGAAGATAACAGTAGATCCTGGATCTCAGTTTAAAGGAGAATTTATGAAAGAAATGAAAAGACATGAAACACAAGTTATAGAAGCTACTAGTAAAAAGAGTGTTGCACTTGTTGAAAGAATGAATAGAACTGTAGCAGAAAGAGCATTTATTGCACAATATGAAAAATAATTAGAAAACATTAATAATGGAGATTTCACTAGAAATAAAGAATGGATTTATAATTTACCAAAGATTATTGATTATCTAAATAATAGCCTTACAAGATTTATTGGTGAAGAACCTGTAAAGGCGATAAAAAAAGAATCAGTAAAACTGAGTATACCAAAATATCATAGAAAAGTTGTAGAACAAGAAAAATTATTAGAACTTGGAACAACTGCTTGATGTTAACTAGAACTTGGTGAAGGAGAAGATGAAAAAAGAAGAAGAGCTACTGATCTAATATGGAGCTTGACTAAACATACTATTGTTAGAATAATGGTATTGAAAAAACAACCGGTGCGTTTTTGAGTAAATGATGTTAGAAGGAGTTTTGTTAGAGAAGAACTGCAAGTGATTAAGCTAGAGGAGTAGTTTCTCTGTGTGAACGTTCTGCTATGATATCGTCAAACTCTTCTTTTGTAACTACTTCATCAGATAAAGCATCAGTTATTTTTGAAATAAATTCTGTGTTAGAATTGAGAGTAAATCTTTTTCTTTTATTTATTTCAACTAAAACCCCATCAACTGCCATTAGCATTGCTGCTGGCGCTGAGAGAGCAGAGGTTACGTTAGTTATCCCTGGATGTGTGTGAACAGGTGTTGTAGAAACTGTAACTCCTAAAGCTACTTGTATATTTACGATTTTAATTATATATCTTACTCTTGTTAAATTTGTTAGACATGATCTAACTTTAACGTTATTTGCAACTACCTCATCATATCTTTAAAGAGCAAATTTCTTTCTTAAATCTGCCGTTTTCCTATAATTATTGAAATTTTTTCATTTTGCTATACTTTTTAAATTATTTAAACGTATATTTAATTGTAATAGACTGGAGGATTATGACTACACCATGGAAACATACAATTGCAAACATTATCTTTACTATCATAATCTGTTACTGTAATTTCTGGTACTCCTAATTCTTTAAGTTCTCTCTCATAATTATATTTTCTTTTCCAAGATGTTTTATCTTTATCACAAAAACAATCATCAGTACTAACATTGTTTACATCGCAAGTGTGATGATTACAGTGAGTATATTCTTCATTTTGTAATTTTAAATTAATTGATAAAATTTCTTTATACTTCTCAGGCCAATCCATTTTTTTAATTTCAGAACTTCTCTCTTTTTCACACTTTTCAATGTTTTTTTACTAGTTTTCTCCTTAAACTAACAGCTTTAGAAACAACTTCTTTTAAAATATAGTTAAAACTATAGATATTATAAACTTTATCGAATAAGCATGTTTTATCTTTTATCAAAGTATATTTTGTGACAAATATGCTAAGTTCCTTAACTTTTGAAGGTATATGCTCTGTAAGTGAGCAATGATTTGAGAATATTCTATAAACTCTTTTTTCCAAATATGTGCCTTTTCCCCTTTCCTCCTAAATAATGTTCTAGAAGTATAAGATAAAGGCATTTACTATAAATATAAAATAAATCTTTCAAATCAAATTTAGAAACTCGGAAAAAATTTACTATAATATATTACAACTAAATTTTTGTAATATTGTTAGTATATGGTTTTCCATTGCGCCGAAGCAACACCTGTTGGAGTAGGATTTGATTTTTCTTTTTCGGACACAGTGATACTCAGGAGGGCCACTTCAAAAGGAGACCGAGCGACGCGAGGTCGAATTTTGGAGTGTGCTCGAGTGAGGGTCAGGGTGCGAAATGGAAAAATCACATACTACTAGGAGCACTCGAATCATGTTCCTTGCAAGGAACGTAAGGACACTCTGACCATGTTTTAGTTAATATACACTCCTCCATGGATTATTGCAGGCAGATCCTATTTATGCATGTCTCTTGCTTACTTACCTTTGGTTTCTCCTTGTCGTGGGACAGCAATCCAAGCAGGCGACTGGCTCGGTCGAGTCAGCTTCGGGCGATTTGACGGACGATAAGACGCGTTCAGGGTGATCTCGAGTGTTTTTCGTGCTTTGAGTTGCGATATTACCGTTCGCTACCTTATTGCTTTACCTGGTACTATTCACTTTTCGATGCGTACTTTTCATCACGTAGGAGCTGCCCAAATGCTCATTGGCTGGTTAGGAATGTCAGCTGCGTCAGTCCGTGCAGCGTCTGCTCGGACGTAACGTCGGACGAACGCTGGCTGGCGACGATGCAAAGCAGCAGCAGAAGCATCAGAGCATCAGAAGCAGCCTGAGGTCTGACTAGAGCAGCTCGTGCTCGTACAAGTGGCGAGACTTCAACTCGTTAGTTTGTGGATTATTCAACTTTATTCGTTACAATGCACATGTACAGGTACGTGCAGCGCCTGCAGCTGTGAAGCAAAGCTCTGAGTGACATGCAGTGCTAGGTAGGTAGTGGTCCCCCCCTGGAGCTGCAGCTGCCTCCCAGCATCTCATCCACTGCTGCTGCTGCTGCTGCTGCACGGTACACGGTCACAGTCCGATAGTCCAGGCCCAGCACGGCTAGTACTGTCCTCTGTCCACCGCCCAGTGACAGGTACAGGTACAGAGGCCACTGCCGTACCTTGCTTTTGTAGGAGAGGACCTGCTGTAGCACCTGCCCAGTCTCTGCACAGAGCGCCCTCACACAGTTCTTGCTGTCTCCCAGCCACCCTAGCACAACTACGTACACGATGCCGCCTACAGCACAGACGTCCCTCGCTAACTTCCGGCTGCACACGTGTCTCCATTTTCTGTCACCTCGGTGGCTGCAGCTGTCCACTACGTACACCTTTCTGCCATCGCCCAGCTTCACGTCGATGAAGCTCGTAGTGACCAGAGCAGCAGCAGTGAGAGCCACACTGTATATGTCATACTCGTACTCGCTGCTGTAAAGCCGCCGCCCCGAGCTCAGCTGCAGCAGCTGCAGCCGTCGAGCACCAAACTCGGCCACAGCGAGCAGGTCGCCGAGCACGGACAGCTGGGGAGCAAACGGCAGCTCAGCGACACGTCTTTCCTCGAGCCACGTCCCCTGCGAGACCCCTGCAGCAGCAGCAGCAGCATCAGAGCTTCTTCGTCTAAGCAGCAGGACGAGCTGTGAGCACCCTAAGCCTACAGCTGCACGTCCGTCCTGCAGTGACTGCACTGCAATGACCTGATCGTCCAGTCCATTGCTCTGCCTCGCAGGTTTCCAGACGCTCGGGTTTCCGCCGATTTGACTGTATTCCAGCAAGCCGTCCTGCCTGGCAGCCAGCAGCAGATGCCCCTCTGACGTCACAGAGAGGTTACAACAATCGACAGGCGCCTGGAAGCTGCTGGAGGCCTGGCCGAAGTGCAGTGCTGGCTGCTCCTCTGCTACAACGATCGCTGCACTGTGTGAGAAAACAGGCATAAGATTTGCTATTTATTATTCAAGATTTAACATTCGCTATCTCTTTGTATTGGCAAATGACCGGAATCTTTGGCATTACAAGCTCTATTTATGAATCTCTATTTTGCAGTCTTGAGGCTCGGTGAAGTGCAGCACTGCTGCTCCTCTACTGCTGCAAGCGCTGCATTGCTGAACAGTAGAAATCGTAGGCATAACAGTCGCAATGTATGCGGATATATATTGTGCAGGATGCACGAGTGAGCCACAGCTGCTACAAGTACGAGTAAGTTGATCGCTTTGCAGTTGCTACCGAAAAATATGATAGATCGACAACTCATTGATAGCATAAAAGAGCAAGCAGACCTTGTGCATAACGGCTTCAATGTGGTATTCTCTTTGCATTAGACCATTTTCAATTGCATCACATTTATGCCAGCTGATGCTTAACTTACCAGGCCATGCATGGTGTTATAGTACCTTACGTCATGCTTACACAATAAAATGAAGTACGATGCTTCATTGGTTCCCTTCACTGTTGAGAGATGTTTGATCTCATTTGCAGCCTTTATATATCTGCCACAATCTCACTTCTTTCTGCTTAGCTGCATCACAACAGCACGACAAAGGTGACTAGAGTAGCTTGATTTAACTCCCCTAGCTCTTCATAAGCCACGAACCGAATTGATGGCATCATCATTTGTATACATGGGATATATCATCAAAAGAGACTGGTCACTACTAGTTTAACAATGAAGATTCGCAAGGCACTACTTGAATAAGTCTGCATTTTCTCATCGTTACTACTATTTTTTGTCACTTCTTATAGAAACCACACGAGCATTGGGCCGCTCACAGAGCATCTAGCTGTGCTGCATGCATTTTCCAAATGACTGCAGCTGCATGAGTATTTTCATCAACTCAGACCTGATCAAGAACCTGAAAATCAAGTCCGACTAGGTTTGACGTCTTTCTTCTTCTGGTAATGAATTGTAACCAGGAATAGCTTATTATAGATTTAGGTGTCGTCTTTGACAGCTGCTTAGATTTCTTAGATTTTGACAATTTGAGAATTTGTGAGATACTGTGTGAGATACAGGCATAGGATTTGCTGATATAACATTCGCTATAACAAGATATAACATTCGCTATCTCTTTATATTGGCAAACGATAGCAATCTTATGCATTACAAGCTCTATTTATGAATCTCTATGACTCTCTTGACGCTCGGTGAAGTGCAGCACTGGCTGCTCCTCTACTGCTGCAAGCGCTGCATCACTGAACAGTAGAAATCTTAGGCATGACAGTCGCAATTTATGTGTATACATATTGTGCAGGAAGCCCGAGTGAGCCACAGCTGCTACAAGTCCGAGTACGTTGACCACTTTGCAATTGCTGCCGAAAAATATGATGGATCGACAACTAATTGATGGCATGAAAGAACAAGCAGACCTTGTGCATACCGGCTGCAATGTGGTACTACTCTGTTTGCGTTAGACCATTTTCAATTGCATCGCATTTGTGCCACTGATGCTTAACTTACCAGGTCATGCATGATGTTTTCATACCTTAAGTCATGCTTGGACAATCAAATGAAGTCCGATGTTTCATTGCTTCCCTATACTGTTGAGAGATGTTTGGTCTCATTTGCAGCCTTTACATACATCTGCCTATTTTCAGCTTCATAACATTGCTAAAATTCGCACTTGTTTAGATAAGGATACCACATCTAAGTTTATCCATGTATTCGTGACATCCCGTCTCGACTTCTGCAACTCACTGCTCGCTGGCCTACCAGCATGTGCGATCAGGCGAATGAAGCTGGCGCAAAACTCCGAAGCTAGACTTGTCTGTCGTGAGCGTCGCAGTTGCCACATTACTCCACTTCTCGCCGACCAGCACTGGCTACCAGTCAAGCAGCAGATTGACTTCAAGGTTTTGTCGCTCACTTTTAGGTCACTTCATTTTTTGGCTCCAGCCTAATCTCTCAGATAAAGTCCCCCACCAGGCCAAGCATCGTACCAGCCGCTTTTCGGAATCCAACAATCTAGAAATACCCCGTACACATCTCAAATCCGCTGGAAACCGTGCATTTAGTTCGTATGCTCCCAAGGTCTGGAACTTCCTCCCGAATTGCGTCAGAACAGTCCCCTGACCTGACCACATTTAAAAGGAACCTAAAAACACACCTATTTAGGACAGCATTTAGTGGGTCCCTGTGATTCGTCTTTCATGTGCTTACGCATGCTGACACTGTGCATGCTGCCACTAACCACATTTGCATGCTGACCCTGTGCATGTCACCCCTAACCATGTTATTCATTTTGTTTGTTTATCAAGCATGATTTTACTCACCATTCAATTGCATTTCCCATTGCAGCAAATGTAAAGCGCCTAGAGAGAGAGAGAGAGAGAGATTAAGTTCTCTGAAGGCGCTTTATCAAGTGCATTATTATTAAATTTCTGCCACAACCTCACTTCTTTCTGCTTAGCTGCATCACAACAGCATGACAATGGTGAGCTGAGTAGCTTGATTTAACTCCCCTAGCTCTCCATAAGCCACAAAGCATATTGATGGCATTTCATCATTTCAATATAAGGGATACATCATCAAAAGAGACTGGTCACTACTCGTTTAACAACGGAGATTTGCACGGGCACTACTTATGTTAGTCTGCAATTCTCATCGTTACTACTATTTGTTGTCACTTCTTATAGAAACCTCACGAGCATTGTGCCACTCACAGAACATCTAGCAGTAATGCCTGCATTTTTCAAATGACTGCAGCCGCACGAGTATTTCCAATTTCTCATCAACTCAGACCTATGCATACAGTCTCCGATCATCAACCAATATAGTAATAATAGTTAAATACAATAGTCTTCGAAATGTATTGCTATCTTTCTTCATGGGTTTTGCTACAATGGTAGCAACACTAGTGCTTACTTTCATATCGTCATAAATCAACTATGCAGTGCAGGTTGATACAAGCGATACATATACATTCAGCTACAGCATGGAAGAAGTCAGTGGAACACATAAGTTCAAGCGGTGCTATATATTGCTAGAATTTCAATTGCGACAGCTTGGTCGATACAGCACCCTAAATGTAATTCCCGTTCTTAATTCGAAAGTGACTTCTCT